>CAMXCT020003409.1:45000-65877 GCA_947184155.2 Cladocopium goreaui | reverse complement strand
AATAGCTGGGATTCATGGATGTTCATCCCACTAAAAATGGTATTAATAGGTATTGATCCATACCCATATTAATAAAACTAGTTGGATATTCAAAATACCATAGTTGATAGATTTCTATAGGGATTATTCATATTATATGGGTTATTTTATATATGGATTTAGATATTTTTCTTGGGATATATTAGGATATTCAAAATACCAAGGGTGTGGGATATGTCAACATCAAGGGAGGTCAGGGAAAAGGTTGGTTTGAGCCATTCAAAACATCATAGTTGATATATATATATATTTATAGGGATTATACTATCTGGATTTTTAATGATCTATTTATATAATCAATATTAATCAATGGGAATTCCAGGATCAATGGAGCTACGCTAGTAGCATATATATATATAAGGCCATACTTTGTTGGGATATGTTGGGATATTCCCTGAAATTTAGGCCTTTTCTTCTAGGCCTTAGATATGGTAGGTACCTCCAATCAATCGGTTCCTGTTGCATGGCCATTGATGGGATGATTATGGGATATACCATCTGGTTATTTAACATAGCCATGGAAAATCACCATATTTAAGTTCGGTAAACCCAGGTAAACCATCTATTTCTATGGGCCATCTATACCATGGCTATGTTAGTCATAACCAGAGGGTAGATAGGAATAAATCTGGGTAAATTATAATATTTCACTAACCTGAATTAAGGTCTTTTGGGGATGATTCCCCTTACTAACCATGATTATAGTGAGGTCGCAGTGAGGTCGTTATAATTTACCTAGATAAATCATAGGACCTAGGATCATTTTGGAATATACATGACACGCGGCTGGGAAATCCCTTAGACCAAAGCGTAGTAGTGTCGTTGGCAATTCATCATCGAACTGTACAAAAAACGTTTGAGGACACCGGAGTGTATGGCAATTTGAGTGAGAAAATGAGCTATGAATAGCTATGATCCCTATAAATAATGGCAATTTCTGGCAATTTTAGAGGACACCGGAGTGTAGGCATCTGGATTTACCCTCTGGTGATTCAACGTAGCTATGGAACATGGCCAGATTTTTGCAGATGATGCATGACGATTCCGGTCCAGTGGGTCCAGTAAGGGTCCTCCGTTGGGTCCAATACGGGCAATTTAAAGGTTAATATATGGGCTGGTTAAAGAAACATGGGAAACTATGGGAAAATCATGGGAAAAATGGGCTAATGATTGTTAATATATGGTTAATATACTGTTCATATATGGTTAATGATGATGGTTAATATATGGTTAATGATGATGGTTAATATATGGTTAATGATGATGGTTATTATATGGTTAATGATGATTAATAAAAATCTGATTGGTGGTTGAGCCACCTACCTACCCCTCTGAAACATGATGGAGTGAGTGAAAGTCAGTTGGGATTATGACATTACTGAATGGAAAGCTATAAAATTCATGTTCCAAACCACCAACCAGAAACTAGTTTTGACTGTGGTACATACATGAGAGAGAGCAACACCAGCTGTGAAAACATGCTCTTTTGCGCGAGGTTCTTGTGATCATTGGACTGATTACATGCTCAAGATGCGGTTACATAGTTCCCGAATTGCGGTTTTGTCGCTCAAAATTAATCCTGGAATTAGTCACGTCCGTAGTTACTTGGCTATTCACAAAGTTGATTCATGCATCGTATTCCCTTAGGTCATTGTTCTAATCTAATTGCATGTGGTGGGATTCAGTTCCCAACGGATCACTTCAATGATCCATTTCTTGTCATGTGTGTATGTGTGTGTGTGGGGCCCCATGTTGGTCTTGCGATAAACTGATAAACCACACAATAAACATGTTTTAAGGTTTCGTTGGGGCGTTTAACATTCCGAAATTGTAAAATAAAGTAAACGGGATATGTTTTATGGCGATTGGTTTCCCACACTTGAATTCCTCTCTTCATTAGAGGTCTATGGTGCAGGAAGGACCCCCTTGAATAGTTAAGTTGCTTTATAACTAGACTCACCACAGCTGGGATTTACCGTGGAGATGTCTATATCATGAAAGTTTGAGGGCGCTAAAGGTCACCAAGCAACAATGATCATGCCTTAAGATTCGCTCCAAAAAATATGGCTTAAAGCTTGGTGAAAGTAATAGACCTAGTATATGTGAGCTAGATGAATGGAAATATCACCTGAACTATATATATATAATATGGAGTGTAAATCATCTACTAACAGGGATGCACCCCCAAGTGGCAGTGAATCACCCTTTACCATGGCCTTGATTGTTGGGAACCCGACCGTATTGGGGTGGTATCTTTCATGGAACTTGATGACCATAGTTGGAGTCAAAAACCCTCTGGTAGTCAAACTGACGTTCTTATTTTTCAGAGGGGTCAAAAGCACCAAACAGGATCACAATGGCTAATCAATGATTAGTAATAACAATTATTCTGATTAGTAACCACTATTAAGAATGATTTACCATTGTCAACCATGATAATTCCTACAATGTGAGGCCCCCAAGATAGCTAAGTTGGTTTAGATTCGCCCCAGTAACTATAGTTATTTGCGTACCATGAACCATAGTTATTGGAGTTATAAACCAATTTAGCTATCGAACGGGGGCCTCACATTGTACACATGGAGGTGTTGATGCAAAATCATCCATAAATGGATGAGTTTCCGTTGCCACGTTTGATGACACCGGAGGGTATCACCAGGGTATACGGCGATTCCTGAAACCACCGCGCCTCACGTCTCGAATGCGGATGAAAGCCTGGAGTTTTGATTGGGATATGTACGGCATGGAGTTTTGATGATATATAATGGGATGATGGCATAAACAACAAACAGAATCAACAACCTTAGATTCACTGCAAAGAATTGCTTTCTGCGCTGGTTTATATATATATATGTGTAGATACAAATATATATATATATATCATTATATCTATATATATATATATACTCATTTATAGAAAAATATGATAGCATAATTGCATAATATACTCAAGTATCCATCCAAGATTGACCCACTAGATAATTCACAAAGCCAAATTGGAGGTATCTACCATATATAAGGCCTATGTAAGGGCTATGTAAGGGGATATACCCCCAAAACATTGCCTTATATGGTACAGTACCTCCATTTTAGGATCCTGGAATTCCCATTGACAGTCTGGTATGACCCGCAAGTGGCAAGACTTGGTATGGCCTATTGATGATGACAACGCTTTCGGATTGGGACCCTCAAATGAACAATTCCACTCATTGATGCAGATTTCTGCAGTTTCTATGGTCGGGGAAGCAGATTTATCATACATAGTGGGGCCCCCTAGTTATAAGTTGGTTTATAAACTCCATTACTATAGTTATAAATTAGAAATATCATAAGCCATGGTTATTAGAGTCACAAACTTAGCTGTCTATGGGGCCTACTTTGCATGAATGAAAAGAAACATGTGAAGGTAATATGTGGTAGACTGGTATGCCAGTGATTTTGACCAATAGAAACCAAATATAACCACCAAGCAGGTAGCTTTCAAACCACCATTCTGAAGTTTAAAAAGTAGTTCCCTGACCAAGATACGAGTTTTAGATCATTGAACATCAGGATCTATATAGTACGTATAATTATACATTCATCTACAATATTTATAGGAAAAACATCAACACATGGTTTACATCAATAATCATGTATAAACAATAAAGGACAACATAGATTGTGATAATGTAAATAGATTCTTGTAAGATTGGATATATCACAATCTATGTTTTCCTATAAATGATATCATACATGATAATGTCATAATCAAGATATCTATGCAACACAATTGTGATATATCAAATTCTTGCAACATCATGATATAGGCCCGAAAGCGAATCAACCTATTCCCTGACCTCCGATGTGGAAGCACCACACCTTGCGCGCAATGTCGAAGCGTAAACTTTGCAAGGCATCCAGCGCCAGGGCTCTCCAATCCGCCTCATGAACGCCGGGATGCGGAAAAAATATGTGGGTAAAACGGTATTACCATGCCATAAACCACCCATTTTCCTGGGAATGGTTGCTTATGCCAATGTTTTTGCCACATTATATGGAACAAAACATCGACAGAACTTGAAGCGGCGAAAATGGAGGATTTGATCAGCAAACAACACAAGGATTTCACAAGCTAAGTTAAGGATTTAAGCAGCGCCTTAGTTCTGAATTTGATCAGCAAAACATATGAATTTGTCCAGCAAAAAATGAGGATTTGAGTAGTTAAATTTCTTGCTGAACAGCAACATGTTTTTTGCACAATCACCAGCATGGCGTGAATGTTTTAACGTTGTTTCGGCAGTGTTTTGACACGTGGTGTTGCAAAATTAAGCAAAATTGGTATTAAAACAGCAGCAACTAGGTTTTTAAAACAAAAACACATGGATTTGGTCAATTGAACAGGGATGACATTTTAACCAATACACTACACCTCATAGAATCTACATAATATAATAGAAGCTATTGGAATGGAACCAAGAACATGTGGAAACACAACCAAGAAAAATGAAGAACATACCAGCAAACATGTGCAAAAATTGGATGTATTGAAACCACCTGAAAGAGGGAACCATGGTGCAAAGACTAGTTTTCTACTCACACCCATCTCACATAAACGACCGCATCAAATATTCCTCATTTGAAGCAACACAAGCTATGGATTTCTACTGTACCCCTTTCAGCCGTTGGTTTACCCTGTTGTCACATGTTGCAACCTGTGTGATTAAGGCTGTTTCAGAGCCGAAGAACATGATAAATCAAGATAGCGATGGCGATTCGATAATGGTGATGGTGATGACGAAGATGATGAATATTTTTTTGCCGCCACACAGGGCCTTTCATCTTTGCGTCCGGATACCAGGCAGAAGAATCTAGCTGGACCTTCATCGAGAATCCGGTCGCAAGTTTCAGCTGGCAGTTGCTTGTGATCCTGGGCCTTTGACTTCAGTCACGACTGGAAGGATCAGTTGCTTCTCTCCGCAAATGGCAATTTCTATAAGCTATGAAATTTGGGTATACAATGATACACCCAATGTCTAGACACACCCTATGTTTCCAGGGTAAAATAGTAATGGCAATCCCGTGTTTTTGATATTACCCTCCCATGCTTCCCATCACAATCCCGTATTGTTGATGTTAAAACCCTATGAAAAATGCAGGCCAAAACCCTATGAAATGGTCACAATCATCTACCCTCTGGTTATGTCAAAATAGCTATTGAAAATGGCCATAGAAATCGTGGATTTTCCCATTAAAAATGGTGGATCTTTCCATAGTTACGTTAGTTTACCAGAGGGTAATATCCGTTGGTATCCGATATCAACCTCAACAAATCCATCTTTCGCCATCTGTACTATAGGTGGTGCCCAGTTCGTTAGCTAACTTGCTGAACATAACTCCAATTTCACGTTTGGGTTTATGGAGGATGTAACGGTAACTAGTTACTATGGTGTTTAAACCAAGTTATAACTGGGACTAGTTACTATGGTTTATAAACCAACAAACATCACCGGGGGGGGCACCACCTTGTAGTCTTACCATAGGCTGTACATGGTTTACCACGGTCACCCTGTGATCGACTTTGATATGAAGCCATAGGTTGTTACCCAACCTGGTTATGTCAAAAAAGCTATTGAAAATGGCCATTTAGAAAGAGTGAATTCTTCCCATGAAAAATGGTGGATCTTTCCAGTTCGCTATGTAAACGTTTACCAGAGGGTAACTATAGTTACAATGATGCAATGAACCCTAGTTATAGCCAACTATAGTTCATGTTATAGTAGAAATAACAGTGGTAAACTCTATGTTGAACTATAGTTATTTTAATTTTGTTACATTGCTATACCACATAGTTCATGGTAGGTTATACCTGGCTATAAACCACCATTGCCAACTTACAACTGGGTGTTTTTTGTTCATATATATATATATATGTATGTATATAACATATATATATATATATGTGTATATCATTAACTACTATATACAGATGTCTCTGTGATATATCCTGTGATCACCGAACTAAACGGAGGCCCCGCCCCTTCCAAAAACGGTTCGCCACCTCTGTCACCCCGAGGCATGCCACGCGGTAGGCGGTCTCAAAGTCCTCGTGGAGATGAGAGCTGGATGAATTTAGGGGTACCCTCATGGATTGGACACCTCCATATCGTAAAAACCATGGTAAGGTGTTCCATTTAGGCCATTTATAGGTATATTATGGTATATTTTAAAGGTTATCACGGGATATTTCAAAGATATATCAATAGTTAACAAAGTTTCTTGGAACAAACAAACAGTTGTAAGTTGGCAATGCTGGTTTATAACCAATATATCTACTATAAACTATAGTTGATTATAACAGTGTTGACTACGGTGATTTCAACTAGCATTGTTGGTTTTAACTAGGGTTCATTAGGCTTCATAATCATTGTAACTACAGAATTACAACCTATGGATCTATCTGGGCAAATTATAATATTTCACTAACCTGAATTAAGGCCATTTGGGGATCATTTCCCCTACTAACTATGATTCCAGTGAGGTCGCAGTGAGGTCGTTATAATTTACCCAGAAAATGGTCTATCATAGGTGACCATGGTAACCAGGGTAACCAACCGACATCAATTTTCATGTTGACACTCGTCAAATTTTGCACAGTTCATCATAGTTCATCCCATGATCCCCAGCTGCGAACGCGAAATACGAAAATCACCAGTTGATAGGTGGTAAAAATCCTTTTTTTTGGTTGGTACCCTCTGGTAATTTAAAATAACTATGGAGAATCACCATTTTCAATGGGTAAATTCACTATAAATGGCAATTTTCAATAGCTATTTTGACATAACCAGAGGGTAAATAGCATTTTGAAACACTATATAATGGGATTTACCACCATTATTGCACCCACTATTGTTGGTTTCAAAAGTTTCAACCATCCTTTTGGTGGTGCAAGATTTCGCAACCACCCACTCTTCATCCCACGCAAAAATCCTCTAAGTCCCCATTACCATTAGGAATTACTTAAATAAAATAAACGTAAATAAACAACTATTATATAATGGTGGGTAGGCCATACCCCAATATGAGTATCATCTAACCAAACTGTTATCCCATGGCACATGAAGGTTAATGTCACTTAATGTGGCCAAAAAAAACCATCAGAAAATGTGATTTAACGTGATTTAACCTTGACAAATAGGCATTTAATCAGCAACCATTGGGGATTATAACAGTGATATAATACTGGTTGGTGGTATACCTACCCCTCTGAAAAATATGAGTCAGTTGGGATTATTCTTCCCAAAATATGGAAAAAAAATGTTCCAAACCACCAACCAGGGGACTATAACGGTGATATAATATGTCCCTGAAATTACACACCTCCCATCTGGACCCCCAATTCATGAACAGATCCAGTACTAAACAACGGTTTTCTTGATGGTACTTGATATTAGGGGAAAGGGATCAAGTGAATTTTAAATGTTAGCTCATCCAAAACAAACAGTTTTGGATCGTTTTGGTCAATTTTGAGTGGCCAAATGGCATGCTTTCGGTAGTTGTGGCTTTTATTTTGGGTCTGAATGTTGTTGCTTTTTGGTTCAACAAACTATCTGAAACCACGTTTTTTGAGGCAGCAAACTAGCTATCTCTTCGCGGCGACCACCACGTGTCCAGGTGACGTGACCAAGGTCTAGCCGTGTACGACAGCTGCACGTGACCACGTCATATATGTATGGTTATCTGAGTTACCCTTTGGTTATTTAACATAGCCATGGAAAATGACCCATTTATAGATGGTCTACCTATTAAAAATTGTGATTTTCCATGGCTATGTTAAATAACCAGATGGTATATGTGGTCATATGGAATTAGGGTTTATATTTATATATATATATATGTGTGTGGGTAAATTATAATAATTCACCAACCTGAATGGTTGGGCCATTTTGGGATGATTCCCCTTACTAACCATGATTTCCAGTGAGGGAGAACAGGGTTCGGTCGTTATAATTGACCCAGATGTGTGTTCCAGTGAAGGCACTACTCTGAGCAGCAGGTCCAGTGAACCGCAACAAAGCTGCGGTTCGACAGCTGCAAGTTCTGTAGTGCAACTCCCTTGATCTCGGAAGGGTCAAAACCCTGGAACCCTATGGCCTTGGCATTGAGATCGCCATTTTGGGCCCAATTTTAGGAAGCGGTGAATGCGATTGGCACAACTGGGAGATCTTGGGGGCGTAGAAGGTGTATTTGTAAAACTAAGCTTAGCCATCTACCATCTGGTTATTTAACAGTTTGCCCATGGAAAATCACCATTCTTAATATATAGGTAAACCATCTGCAAATGGGCCATCTATACCATGGCAAACTGTTAAATAACAAGAGGGTAACATTCTTCAAGATTCTGAAAAACCACTCAAGTGGCCATGGCCCATTGTGCTTACTTCGAAGGCCGACCGCATCGACGGAATTGGCCAGGTGAAGCATGATACAACAACAGCGTCAGCATGTACCAACTACAAAGATTGTTTCTTGTATGATCCGGTTGCCCGTGAGAAATTGTAACAATGATTGAGTTGCCATCATATACCAACTTCAGAAGTTAACATACGGTGGATGGAAGAAATCCTGCACCACCAAAAGGATGGTCGAAAACCTATAAATACTGGGATGTTTACCATCTATCAACTGGTGCAGGATTTCGCAACCATCCACAGTATCAAGCAAGATAATGCAAATTCCACTGAAGTTGGTATATCCAGTTAACAAAAGAATATGTTGGTATTCAGTTGGATACTGATACACTGATCATTGTTGATATATCAGTAAATTCAAAAAAATACATAAAAATGATCCACTGATCCACAAACTGGGACTCTCTATCAGACACCCAGCAGCGAATTGAATGGGATGTCATCACCCCAGCAGCCCATCCCACCATGAAATTAAGGGACCCCTTGACAGTCGGCCAGTCGGCCAAATATCCTGCATTTTTTTACTAAGAAGTCTCACTTTAGCAAAACAAATGACGGTAGGTGGTATACCTACCCCTCTGAAAAATATTAGCCAATGGGAAAGATTATCCCATATATTATGGAACATATAAAATGTTCCAAACCACCAACCAGATGAAGTCTTAAACTAACCATTCAACGATTACAATCCCCTATTGTTGATTTCCACTACAATTCGCTGGCTTTGTTGGTGGTCAAAACCGCTGTAAATGATGGTGAAATCACCATAAAATGGTATTACCAATCCAATGTCCCCTGGTATAAGTCACGTTTAGTCACATTTATATCACACTGTCTCTTAATGTCCCTTATATTTCCGATGGTTGCCCCCATATTCTGTTGGTTATCACCCCTATGTTAGGTTGTGAATTCCTGCTCTTCTTACTTGTGCTTAGTAGGGAATGAGGGAATGATCCACAATAACTATCAATAATGATCCCATTCCCCCATTCCCATCCATTCCCTACTAAGCACCAGTAAGTCTTGATGGACGCACCAAGAGCTGGTCCTTCTTCTCCATATATCTGTACAAAGAGGCGCTCTGTGGCACATCGATGGTTTGCATGGAGATGTAATGCCTGGGAAAGCACTGGGAGATCCTGGGTAATGTTGGTAAAACAATAATAAACCACCCATTTGGGAATGGTTTATAGAACCTATTTATGGTGAAATTGGGGATGGTTTATTATTGTTTTAACATGTTTTAACCACATTAATGGAATTGAATGCGGTATAAATGGGATGTTGGTGGAATGTTTAATGGACAATTACTGGGAGGCCGTGCGCGGGCCAAGTTCCAAAGTCACGTTTTTGGCCGTTTTGACGTGGGCGTGCAAAGGGTGCTTCCAAGGTTAGGGTTCAAACTATCCCACCCCCACTGCACACCCTTCATACCAATGGAAGCCTTTGCCACACCCATATCATACACAAAACCATACCTGCGGTTTTTAGCCCTCCACCCGTCCAGGTAGGCGAGCACAGCTTCGCCCGGGCGAAGGGTGCAGATGGGGAAGCCCTGCACCGGCCACGTTCCAAAGTCGCGTCTCGTGGTTGAGCGGTCCGCCAAGGCCGTGTGCGGCGATGACTTCCCGAATCCCATGCCAGTGAGGTTACAGTGACAAACAAAGGGACATCACTCCCAACCTCTCGACATTTCTGTGATATGGCTCTGGAACAAAAATATGGCACCCCTATGATGAGGGGTCCAACAATATGGATTCATTAAGGGTGTATGAAGCACCAACAACTACTGGTTGGTGGTATACCTACCCCTCTGAAACATATGAAAGTCAGTTGGGATGATTATTCCCAATATATGGAAAGTCATAAAATTCATGTTCCAAACCACCAACCAGACTACGATTAAAAGGGCTCACCATCTGTTTGTATTTCTGTGACATCAGTTGGTCTTGTGAGACCTGGGAATGTGGTAAACTCATGTAAACTCCAGAATAAACCTATCATTTGATGATGGTTTTTACGAACCATTTATCGTGATATTCGGAATGGCTTTCTTTGTTGGGTTTACATGGGTGCAAACAAACTACATTCACATCCAGTGTACAAAATCAAACAATCCCAAATAAAATTGCACTTCTGGTTGGTGGTTTCAACCCCTCTGAAAAATATGAAAGTCAGTTGGGATGATTATTCCCAATATATGGAAACATAAAAAATGTTCCAAACCACCAACCAGACTTTGTTTGTATTTCTTGGATGTGCTTAAGAGGTCAAAAACCATTGAAACATACCCTACTAGTTTTGTAGATTTCCCCGGTCTGGTGGATTAACCGAGGCGAAAATCAAACCCGTTTTGTTGGACAAACTAAGGCGGAGCAACTTGGATTTGAAAGAATTATTAATTTCAACTCAGCATCAATCCTTCAAATAAGTAGATCAAAATGATCAAAAGATGAAGGCCAGCAGTGTCCAACTCCTGTTCTGAAGAGGTATATATTATTAGTTTTCCCCACAACACCAGCAACGATAAGACCAGAGTCAACTTGGATGTTTTTTTGCGATCCCAAAATTGGGATGGAAAATGATGGAAAGGTCGTTGAACTCCAGCCTTTTCTGAGATGAAAGAACCAACCCACTATCTTCAGTAATTCGCTTTTCATGGTTTTGTCCAAAAGTGAGAAGATATGCCAATCACCAAGGTGGGTGCCCTCCGGTGAAATGTTTGTTGCTGACTTTAAAAACCCAGCAACATAATTATATAATAGTTATCATAAACCACTGTTGTAAATAGGTATGATTATACTTAGACCAACCAAGCTATACGTATTGAGAATATAAACCATTATGTATAGCTAGAAGCATCATAAACCCCAAAGTTTTTGGAGTTATTGTAAGCACCAACTTAGCTCTATATCGTTTTGCTGGCGGCCCCACTTTGCATGAATATGGTCCCTTAATGTCCCTTAGATGTTGATATCTTCCGTTTTTGGCATATGTTTGCTGAAAATTACTTAAGCATCTTAAAGTCAAGGTCTACCCACACATACACGTGGATAATTGGATAGGACAACTCTTTGAGTTTGTCAATTTGCTACTGTACCCAAGAATTCCTATAAGAAATCCGTGTTGGTTTATGACCATGTTACCCATTAAAATGGCGAAGGCAAGCCATTTACAGATACACAACTGGCCTCGTTCCGGGTCCGATAGACATCTATAGATATTTATAGATATCTATAGTCTATAGATATCACTCCAACTATTTGATGGTTCGGAAACTCTAAGTAGCTCCTTGGCTCCCCATTGAATAGATTGAATAGGGAATATTTTTGGGGTGTTTTAATACCCATAGCTCCCACTCGCTCCCTCCTAACCACTGGACCAAGGATTTTTTTTCCAAGGGACAAACAAAAGATCTTAGATCCTTTGAAGCCCACCACAAAGCCTGTCTGAACGGCGGGCTTCACGCCGGGGACGGCTGTCTGAACAAATCATTGTCCCATAACGAACTGGAAAGATCCAGCATTTTTAACGGGTAAATCAACTATAAATGGTAAATATGCCATAGCAGCCAATAATGTCCTTTTGGTAAAAATAGGAAACTGGGCCGGGAGCTGGTTAATCCCATCTATCATCAAACAAACCTGTTGTTAAAGGGGTAAACCTGAAGAAACCACTCTTTTTTCATCAACCAACCAATGGGAAAAGGACATCAATGGTCTGAACCATTTGACTTTTTCATACTTTTTGTGCATGACAGAAAACGGTTTTCGCTGATTGATGGTTGACGGTTTTCGCGGATGGTTGTGGCCTCGATGTCCAAAGCTGTCAATGGATTGGTTTAAGGGTAATTGTATAGGAAACCCCGATATTTAATGGTGGAAACTGTAAAAACCATGGTTTCCTGTAAATTGTTGCCTTAAACCAATCCAATGGGTCATTCAAACGTGCCAAACGTGCCTGCCACGTGCGTCTTCTTTTGATTGTTTCATGCAGAAAATGGTGCCGCAGAAATGACCATTAGAAAATTCCATGGCTTCATGGGAATTTAGCTGGTTGGGATTACATTCCATCATGCATGGACTTCCACAAAAAACATATTCCAAATAGAAACATTTTTTATACTGGTTGGTGGTCTTAACATGTCTTAACCATCTTGAAAAATATGAAAGTCAATGGGACGTTGAGCCTACCCCTCTGAAAAATGATGGAGTGAGTAACAGTTGGGGTTACGAACTTCCCAATATATGGAACAATAAAAGCCATGTTCCAAACCACCAACCAGATTTTTATATGTCATTGTATGGGTGTCTGAAATTGGGGTATACATCAGTTGGTTAGTTGACTTACCCTCTGGGAAATGTTCACAGTTCGACCCTGAAAATCACCATTTCTTAGTTGAAACTAATCTGAACCAACCCCGATGACTGCCAGGGTCGTCATGTTAATTCAACAGAAGGTAAGACCTTCAACCAGTATTATATGATTTATATGTTTCCTTACTTTTTGTTGGCACACAGGTTCAACCCCCACACCTTTTGATTCACACGTGGTTCCCCTCTTACCCTCCGGTAAGCTAACACAGCTATGCAAAATCGTCATTTTTAGTAGGTAATTCCTCATAAATCATCTATAAATGAGCCATTTCCAACAGCAAACTGTTAAATAACCAAAGGGTAAGTCAACCTCCAAGCTTCCACCTCTCCGTGATAGGCGCACCTTGAAGCTTCTGCATGTGCGGTGGAAAACTGCCCGTCTTGATGCACAGCATGTTGCTCCCACTGTATGCCAACATGTCCTGACTGGTGCGAAAATGCTGGTGCACTAGTGGCTCTTTGAAAACATCGTGTGTTTTTGGGGGAATGGTCCTGGGTAAATTCATATGTCATCATCCCAACATTGGACATCAAAAAAATAGTTCAATCATATCATGTTTCACCAGCCTGAAATCAGGTTACCCTCTGGTAATTTAACATAACTATTGAAAATCACCATTTTTAATGGGAAAATCCACTATAAATGGCCATTTTCAATAGCTATGTTAAATTACCAGAGGTTATTTGGGGATGGTTCCCCTTGCTCATCATCCTTCGCGTCATGATAAAAATACGCGCCGTGCCGTTGTTCGACTTCCGCCGTCATGGTTGATGTTCCCAAACATATATAGACAAACTACATTACAGTGGATTTTTGTTACGATTTGAAGTATTATACAATGTGAGGCCCCCAAGATAGCTAAGTTGGTTTATAACTCCAATAACTATGGTTTATGGTACTTATAACTATAGTTACTGGGGCTTATAAACCAACTTATAACTGGGGGGCCTCACATTGTATATGTATATATATATATGGCAGTG
The DNA here is from genome assembly GCA_947184155.2 of Cladocopium goreaui. Classification (NCBI taxonomy): domain Eukaryota; class Dinophyceae; order Suessiales; family Symbiodiniaceae; genus Cladocopium; species Cladocopium goreaui. The sequence goes on along the minus strand of CAMXCT020003409.1, from coordinate 52,028 downwards.
TGTCAAAACCTTGTACCCCTGTAGTTCACATCAAAATAGCTGGGATTCATGGATGTTCATCCCACTAAAAATGGTATTAATAGGTATTGATCCATACCCATATATATATATATATATTGTGTTTCTGTTCAAAGTAAACATTGAAGTAAACAAGCCTCTTATTCAAATTCCATTCAGGACATCCTTAGAATATCTTAGAATTATGACTTTTGGAAACCCATGGTTTCTTCCAATTTTTCATCCGGAAAACATGTGGAGAAACATGCCGTCCTCCATCTCCGTGTTCCACGCGACACTATTGGCATTGGGTTCCTCCGGGCGGGATGATACCCTCATGAATCGGTGAAATCCCAAGTATCTGACGGTGAAATACTGGTTGAATCAGAATCAACATCAACAAAGCACCACTAGAATGGTTAAAACACGTGGCCAAGAATTCTTAGGTACCCTGTAAAGGGTTAATTTTGGTTGCTGGCGTATTTCATGCTCCCATTCATGGCCAATTATGATATAAAGTCTTTGACTACCCATCCAGCAAATGACGTGTTTGGTATTTGGTGTCTGGCGCATCTCACTTTTCAACCCAAATACAGGTAAAATACATTGAAATTGCAGAGCCTCCTGTAAAATGAACCTTTAGGGGGATGTAAACTGATACCCGATTCAGAGCCATATCCCACTGAATCCCACTATCCATTTACATCCATTTACTACTTGTAGGTGCAGTTCCAGGTTTAAGTGGATATATAACCATAGTTGTAGGGGACATATCTCCATTTAGTCACTATGTCACCGGATTTTTTTTCCACCCCAACTGCACAGTTGGTTTCACCTTGCTCGCTCCGGGCCTGGTATAACAACTGCTGTGTGTCCAAGTCGTACCTGGTGGTGTTGCCACAGCGCGACTATGAACCTACTGTAGCGGAAATGAATCATAGCAATAGGAAATTTGCTGTAAATAGCTTGGAAAATCATCGATTTTCTCTGATTTTCTCTGATTTTCCAGCTGATTATCTCTGATTATCTCTGATTTTCCAGCCATCCATGGAGCTAATTACCAAAGGGCACCTTGGATTCATTGATTTTGAGATGGGGATGGGTTGGAAGCAGCCAGAGGATCAAGTTGATCAAGTTGCAGAGACTAATCAGTGGTCATGGCTAGAAGATCACCAAGCGTAGACACTCCTCTAAAACAATGTCATCTACCCTCTGGTAAACTGTCCCATACCTATGGAAAGATCCACCATTTTTAATGGGTAAATCAACGAACTAAATGGCAATTTTCAATAGCTACGTTTGTTTACCAGAGGGTATCCTTGGAGATCAACAAAAGAAGGCATTGGTAGCAATTCATTCTCATTCGTTGAACCACATCACTGAAGAACATTCTGATTTAGAATGATGTACAAATCAAATGATATAGACACTAATGATAAAGGCACTACTCATCCATAATTCCCAAGTTAGAAATAGTTACTGTGGTGAAAAACAACGACAAACAATTGCCACATTTACTTTTGTTTACACCCCAAGAAACAGAACAAACAATAATTTGATATACTTAAGATCAATTCAGAATGATAACGTGAGGGTTAAGGGTTTATTTTTGGGTCTCAAAGAGGTATAGAGATATTTCAGATATCCCAATTGAGCATCAATAACTACTTCCCCAACTCAAATAAAACCACCAAATCGTAGCCATAAACATTATTCAGTTACGCCATTCAATGTGTATTCAATAGGCATTATTCACATAGCCAATCATATTATGAATAATGTGGCGAAAATAATAATAATAATACTGATAATAATAATAATATGAATATGATTTGGCGCAATGTGTATCCAATTATTATTCAGTTACGCGCAGTCAATGTGTATTTTCTCCATCAATGATTGTATCCCCAATGATTTCCCAGCTAGTCACTACTTGGAAGATCGTCCATCACACTAAGGAACTGGTTTTTAAGCCTGGCTTAACCTGGAGTATCACTTTGAACGTTAACTAGTTGCTAAGTGACTTGTTACGCATATAACCTTGAGAGTATTCACATATGACATATAGATGGTAAACAAAACTGATTATACATAGTAATTTTGCTTATCAATCACAAGCTAGACTTGGGGATTACTGTCTATAATTACCTGGTTGGTGGTTTTCCGCCACCCCTCTGAAAAATGATGGAGTGAAAGTCAGTTGGGATTATGACATTCCCAATATATGGAAAGTCATAATCCAGCCATGTTCCAGTCACCACCAACCAGTTTTGCCATTATCCCTTGAAATTCCAATGATTTTGATGACATAAAGCCCCAAATTTGGTTGATGAAATTGCTGAAGATAGTAGATTCAGTAGATCCTCTCCCAAAAGGTTTCTTCTTCGCCACAGTCTCTGGAGAGGGAAATTTTCTGGGACCAGGAAATCGCTGATTTCTGGCTTCTCCATGCTCCCATGGTCAGGGCTATGTTTCCAAAGTCGGCGGGATCCTGCACAACTCTGGGGAATTTCAACCAAAAAACTCAGTGCGTCATTCAAAGCTATAGGCAAAATATAAGGGTTACACCAGCAGCAAAGTTATAGTCAATGGGAATAAAACAGGATCCTAAAAGGGAGGTAATGTACCATATAAGGCCATATTTTGCTGGGATATTCCCTTACATAGGCCTTATATACGGTAGGTACCTCCAATCAATCGGTTCCTGAAATGGCCATCGATATAGGGTTGAAGATGATTTAGCCCATTTACAACGGAAACACATGTTCATCAAAAATGGAGTTGCCCTTCGGTAATCAAACCTGGCAATGGTAGAATCAATCGCTTAGCTCGATGATCTAACCCACATAATTTTGCAAGATTTCCTGCTACGGTGGGAAATCCACTATAAATTCACTATAAATGGATTTATAGTGGACTTCCCATTTATCCATTTGCGATTTTAAATCTAACTATAACTGGTTGGTGGTTGAGCCCTACCCCCCTGAAAAACATTAGTCAGATTGGATCATCATCCCAATCTGTTGGGGAAAATAAAATTCATGTTCCAAACCACCAACCAGATATGTTCCACATATGTCTATAGAAAAAAACATATCCAAATTCCGGATTCTAAAAAACCCAATTTATACGTGGATTTGCATCGATTTCCCAACTGTTCCATATGGGGCATGCCCCATTTTACAACAAAACCTGCGCACACGAGCAGGTTGGAGGTCTCGTCAACGACGGCCAATTTCTTCCGCCTGGAACCCCAAAAAAAAACACGGCGAACCTGGAAATATGAGGTAAATAGATATGTAAATACCATCTGGGTATGTCTGAAAATGGGGTATACCCCCAATTATAGCCATTTAGTAGGGATAATGATCATTAACCATTGGGTGTAGGGGTACACTATTTTCAGACACACCCAACCCTCTGGTTATGCCTAACAGTTTGCGACATTGAACATGGCCCAGTCGAAATAGTTGATTTACCCAGCTATAAAATGGTGGATCTTTTCATAGTTATTTTGGACAGCTTACCAGAGGGTAACTCTCCATCCTGGACATGTTCAGTCTTTTCGGGGATTACTACGTGGTTATCCTAGAGTAGATGGAATGTAGAATTTTGAAAAAAAACCTCACATGAAAATCCCATATGCTGACCCACTTCAGGATGATAAAAACAGAGAATTGTAAAATACAACTAGGGTTTGACTGTTCTATTTTTTTGGAGGTTGCTCTACATACATGTAAACATATGTAGACCCCAAAAAACTAGACATGTAACATCCAATGAAACCCTAGTGCATGGTAGTTGATTTATATCTGCAATGTGAGGCCCCCAAGATAGCTAAGTTGGTTTATAACTCCAATAACTATGGTTTATGGTACTTATAACTATAGTTACTGGGGTTTATAAACCAACTTATATCTGGGGGGCCTCACATTGTGGATAAATTTTCATATGGATAAATTTTCATATTTCATCAGCCTGAGATAAAGCAGTTTGGGGATAGTCATCCCTACGAATCATTTTTATCGACATTCCAATGACGCGGCGTGAGGTCGTGATAAGTTATCCAGATACAAACCACAAAACGATAGAACAGTCAAATCTTACCCCATAGGATCCATGGTGCTGGTATATATGCTAACATGACTGGGGTATATTGATGGGATCCATGTTACCATATATAGCATACATGGATCCTATGGGTACTGAAACAGAGGTAAATCATTTTGCCATTTTTTTTGGGGGGGTACTCTAACGGATACAGTATATTCTGCATAAACAGAAACTCATAGAAATACATACCAACAAGTGGGAAAATAAATCTGTATCTATATGGCTGAATTTAATCAGAACTGAATCTCAGTATACAATCGATAACCAGTACGCATGGGGTTGGTTACAAACAAGAAGAAATGACATATTTGTCCGGTTGAAATTCATCACAATTCGCCTAAAAGGTTCTTCCATTCGGGATGAATCCAGCCAAATGAATGGGTTGTCAGAGTTGCTCCTACATTACTCAGAAAAAAAAACAAGATGCAGCCGACGAACCCGAATGCTCACACGTATGTTAATGGCACAGATGTCGAAACACATGGATATGCAGTCACGCAGAACACTTTTCTGCAATAGTTTATTGGAACAGTCTTGTACATATTTCCTCTGTTACCAGTCTGCAGTGTGGAGTGGAAAGTGTAGAGTGTGGAATTGGATGGGAAAGTGTAGAGTGTGGAGTGTAAAGTATGGAGTGTAGAGTGTGGAGTGTGGAGTGTAGAGTAAGGAGTGTGGAGAGTGGAGTGTAAAGTGTGGAGTGAGGAGTGTACAGTGTAAAGTGTTCAGTGTGGAGTGTAGACTGTAAAGTGTGGAGTGTGAAGTGTAGAGTGTAAAGTGTAGAGTGTAAAGTGTGGAGTGAGGAGTGTAAAATGCAAAGTGTGGAGTGAGGAGTGAAAAATGTAAAGTGTAGAGTGTGGAGTGTAAAGTGTAGAGTGTGGAGTGGAAAGTGTAGAGTGTGGAGTGTGGCGTGTAAAGTAAGGAGTGTGCAGTGTAAAGTGTGGAGTGGGGAGTCTGTAGCGTGTGTAAAGTGTGGAGTGTGGAGTGTAGAGTGCGGAGTGTGGAGTTTCGAGTGTGTAAAGTGTAGAATGTGTGGAGTGTGGAGTGAGGAGTGTGGTGTGTGTAGCGTGTAGTAGAGTGTAGAGGAGTGAGGAGTGTAAAGTGTGGAGTGTGGAGTGTAAAGTGTGGAGTGTAAAGTGTACAGTGCGGAGTGTGGAGTGTAGATTGTGGAGTGTGGAGTGTGGAGTGTAAAGTATAGAGTGTGGAGTGTGGAGAGAGGAGTGTAAAGTGTAAAGTGTGGAGTGTAAAATGTAGTGTGTAAAGTGTAGAGTGTGGAGTGTGGAGTGTAGAGTGTGGAGAGCGGAGTGTAAAGTGTGGAGTGAGGAGTGTAAAGTGTAGAGTGTGGAGTTTGGAGTGTGGAGTGGAAAGTGTAGAGTGTGGAGTGTGGAGTGGAAAGTGTAGAGTGTTGAGTGTGGAGTGTAAAGTAAGGAGTGTGCAGTGTAAAGTGTGGAGTGGGGAGTGTAGAGTGCGTAAAGTGTAGAGTGTGGAGTGTAAAGTGTGGAGCGTAAAGTATGGAGTGTAGAGTGTGGAGTGTGGATTTTAGAGTAAGGACTGTGGAGTGAGGAGTGTAAAGTGTGGAGTGAGGAGTGTATAGTGTAAATTGTGAAGTGTGGAGTGTAGAGTGTAGAGTATAAAGTGTGGAGTGTAAAGTGTAGAGTGTAGAGTGCAGAGTGTAAAGTGGAAAGTGTGGAGTGTGGAGGGCAAAGTGTGGAGTGAGGAGTGTAAAATGTAAAGTGTGGAGTGTGAAGTGAAAAATGTAAAGTGTAGAATGTGGAGTGGAAAGTGTGGAGTGTGGAGTGTGAAGTGTAAAGTAAGGGGTGTGGAGTGTAAAGTGTGCAGTGGGGAGTGTAGAGTGTATAACGTGTAGAGTGTGGAGTGTAGAGTGTAGAGTGTAGACTGTAAAGTGTAGAGTGTGGAGTGCGGAGTGTAAAGTGTTGAGTGTGGAGTGTAGAGTGTGGAGTGTGGAGTCTGGAGTGTAAAGTGTAGAGTGTGGAGTGTGGAGTGAGGAGTGGAAAATGTAAAGTGTGGAGTTTAAAATGTAAAGTTTGGAGTGTAAAGTGTAGAGTGTAAAGTGTAGAGTGTGGAGTGTGGAGTGTAGAGTGTGGAGAGTGGAGTGTAAAGTGTGGAGTGAGGAATGTAAAGTGTAGAGCGTGGAGTGTGGATTGTAAAGTGTAAAGTGTAGAGTGTAAAGTGTAAAGTGTAGAGTGTAAAGTTGGAATGTCACAAAGTGCCACGCCTGCCACGCAAAGCGACATGACAACCTGCTTGGAAACTTTCGAAAAGGAGATGTTTTGCAGCTTCCCCTACAGACACGGCGACGTGTCTAGAAAACCAGAGATTCTTTCGGCACGTTATCAAACAGGTTGGAATGTCACGAAGTGCCACACCTGCCACGCAAAACGACATGACAACCTGCTTGGAAACCTTCGAAAAAGAGATGTTTTGCAGCTTCCCCCATAGACACGGCGACGCCACAGGAGAACCAGCGACTCGAGACAAGACACGTGGATGCAGAAAAACCAGCATTTCGTACGAGACTTCCTCCAATTTTCACAGTTGGCAACATGACAAAAGGACAAGTTTTGCAGCTTCCCCCATTGACACGGCGAGGCCACAGGAAAACCAAAGACCCGAGACAGGTGGGAGCACCAAAACGAGCATTTCGTGCGAGACTTCCTCCAATTTTCAAACTTTGTAGCTTCAAAATCAACGTTTTCCTACGAGTTTTCCTTAGAACCTGAAAATTTGCAACCTCAAATCGATGTTTCGTGCGAGGCTTTTCCGTCAATTTTCAGCACATCGCAAAAAATGCCACGCCTGCCACGGAATTTGCACCTTGTCGCCACTTGATGCAGCCCTGCCAATGCGATTTGCAATAAGCACGCAACACGACACGTCTAAAGTGCTGCGCCTGCCACGCA
>CAMXCT020003409.1:25000-40000 GCA_947184155.2 Cladocopium goreaui | reverse complement strand
CTGCCGGATATCATCACACAGATATTGCTGGCTTGTAACCATATAGAATACAATACCCATAGGATCCATGGTGCTGGTATATATGCTAACATGACTGGGGTATATTGATGGGATCCATGGAGCACCATATATAGCAGCACCATGGATCCTATGGGATATAGTATCTATATAGAATATCTATGTTTGTAACAATATTTCACCACATATAATATTTAATAGTATCATATTATACACCTACATCTTCCGCAATGTGCATAATTTCTGCCTTTTGAGGCTGTTCTGCCTTTTAGTAAAAGAGCAAAAACAACGCATACCTGGAAGATCCAGGTATAGTTGTACCATGTGAGCCATTAAAAATACCCCTATCCCATCTCATTATACTAGTTGGTTGAAAACGGTTTCCCTACTAAGGCTTATCATAATCCCCAGTAAACCAGGTAGTATAATCCCCTATAGCAATCAATTAACCAGGCTATTTTTAATGGCTCATGTTACAAGCGTCGTAGCCGCATGAATATCTGGGACAACCCACTCCGGATACCCCCGAATCGAGGCAAAATCCGATCAGTCTACTGTCATTGCTAGTCACGATATAACTGGGATGGTCGGTTGGTCAATTGTTAGTGGTATCCCTGTTATGCAGGTTGGTGGTATACCTACAGGATGGGGCCCCCCAGTTATAAGTTGGTTTATAAACCATTACAAGCACCATTAACTATAGTTATATCTACCATAAACCATAGTTAAACCACTTATAAGGCAACTTAGCTATCTTGGGGGCCCCATCCTGTACCCCTCTGAAAAATATGAGTCAGTTGGGATTATTATTCCTAAGATATGGAAAACATAATCCAAATGATCCAACCCACCAACCAGTTGTGGTATCCCTGGGCACATCATAATTCCCAAATTAGGTAGGATCCCCTGGGGTAAACTAACATAGATGTGCATGAAAACCGGGGCCCATTTATGGATAATTTACCATAATTTACCTGTAGAAAATGGTGATTTTCTACATCTATATGTTAGTTTATACAGGCTGTACATGGCTGTACAGGATGCTAACCCCCAACAAACACCCAAAAAAACGTTGACAAAAGGTGTTTTTCAAGGCTCAAGTGGACCCACCCAGAGACCGAAAACCGCCCTGCTGAAATAAAGAGACACCTGCTTGATGAGGGTCACTGGGAAGGCATTGTCTACAAAGATCTTCCTGGCGACGGGTTCCGGGAACTGTTCCAGGATACCATACATATTGGGGCCCCCGTTCGATAGCTAAGTTGGTTTATACCTCCAATAACTATGGTTTATGGCACCTATAACTATAGTTAATGGGGTTTATAAACCATTTTATAACTGGGGGGCCCCACATTGTACAAGGTGGTGCCCCTTAGTTAGCTAACTTGGTGAACATAACTCCAATAACGTTGGGGTTTACGGAGGATATAACGAACTAGTTACTATGGTTTATAAACACACTTATAACTGGGGGGGCACCACCTTGTAGTTCTGGGAAAACAATGTAATAATTCATCAATATTACAATCAATCCCAATAACTCAATAACTTGTTAGTAGCCACAGATATAGTCCATTTAATATCCATTTATAGATGGGAGAACCCACTTAGGGGACTTATTATCTGGGAAAATACTACAATTCACTGACCTGAAAAGTTCGGTTATTTTGGGATACTTAGCCCCAAAAATTTCCTATCATTCCAATGAACTCGCAATGTGGTTGCTATAATTTACCCAAATAGCTGTAACTTCAAAGATCCAGGATGGGGCCCCCAAGATAGCTAAGTTGCCTTATAAGTGGCTGAATTCTATGGTTTATGGTATATATAACTATAGTTAGTGGTGGTTATAATTTGGGCTCTGCCTCGTGACACTAACAGTGACCACAATTCATACCACAAAAAAAAGCACAAAAAAAATCAGGTTGTAGTCCCCAATATGACTTTCATTTCCCCTTATTAAGGCTAGATGACCAGGCATATTCCCTGCAAGTTGGCTCCACGGTCGGCACATTTTCTTGCCATGCCCAGAAGTCGTTGCTGTCAAAATTCGACATTGGCATTTCCAATGGGATGCCTCATGCATCCAGCTTGTCAGCACCTTGTGGGTAGTGATGCTGCTGATTGCAAAGCAATATTGTTTAGGGTTTTGGATGCTGCCCATTGCAGCGATGATGGCAAAGCAATACTGTTTAGGGTTTCGGATGCTGCCCATTGCAGCGCTGATGGCGAAGCAACACTGGTTAGGGTTTAGGATGCTGCCCACCACAATGCCGATGGCAAAGTAATGCTGTTAGGGTTTAGAAACTTGCCCATCGCAGCGCCGATAGCAAAACAATAGAATGTGTGTGTACAATACATATAAAGGCCGGGGCTGCTGGACTGACCCTGGGCAAGGGTTGGGGGCTGAGCCTGGGGGCTGAGCCTGGGAGCTCTGGGGGACTAGAGGCCTGGCGGGCTGGCTGGCTGAGGGGGGGGCTGGAGCTGGGCCGGGCTGGCCAATTGAAAATGCTTTAAAAGCAGCGACTTTCCAGAAGCAGAAAAAAAGCAGAAAAAAGCACAAAAAAAAGCAGAAACTGGCGCAGGAAAAAAAGGAAAATAACTTTGTTTTTTTTTTGGGTGTTTTTTTGTGGTATGAATTGTTGTTTTCTTTTGGTGTTTTTTTGTGGTATAAATTGTGTTTTTTTTGGTGCTTTTTTTGTGGTATGAATTGTGTTTTTTTTTGTGTTTTTTTTGTGGTATGAATTGTGTTTTTTTTTGTGCTTTTTTTGTGGTATGAATTGTGTTTTTTTTGTGCTTTTTTCGTGGTATGAATTGTGTTTTTTTTTGTGCTTTTTTTGTGGTATGAATTGTGTTTTTTTTTGCGCTTTTTTTTGTGGTATGAATTGTGTTTTTTTTTGTGTTTTTTTGTGGTATGAGTTGTCGTTTCTTTTATTTTTTTTTGTGGTATGAATTGTGGTTTTTTTGTGGTATGTGTGCTTTTTTTTGTGCTTTTTTTTGTGGTATGAATTGTGCTTTTTTTTGTGCTTTTTTTTGTGGTATGAATTGTGCTTTTTTTTGTGCTTTTTTTTGTGGTATGAATTGTGCTTTTTTTTGTGCTTTTTTTTGTGGTATGAATTGTGCTTTTTTTTGTGCTTTTTTTTGTGGTATGAATTGTGTTTTTTTTTTGTGCTTTTTTTTGTGGTATGAATTGTGCTTTTTTTTGTGCTTTTTTTTGTGGTATGAATTGTGCTTTTTTTTTGTGCTTTTTTTTGTGCTTTCTGGCAATTGAAAACAAATTAGATAATAGTTTCCCTTCGCAATTTCAAGGACGAACGGGCTGGAAACGCGCATGATTTGTGTTTTTTTTTGTGCTTTGTGGTATGAATTGTGTTTTTTTTTGTGCTTTTTTTTGTGGTATGAATTGTTGCTTTTTTTTTTTTGTGGTATGAATTGTGCTTTTTTTTGTGCTTTTTTTGTGGTATGAATTGTGTTTTTTTTTGTGCTTTTTTTGTGGTATGAATTGTGCTTTTTTTTGTGCTTTTTTTTGTGGTATGAACTGTGCTTTTTTTGTGGTATGAATTGTGCTTTTTTTTGTGCTTTTTTTTGTGGTATGAATTGTGCTTTTTTTTGTGGTATGAATTGTGCTTTTTTTTGTGCTTTTTTTTGTGGTATGAATTGTGCTTTTTTTTGTGCTTTTTTTTGTGGTATGAATTGTGCTTTTTTTTGTGCTTTTTTTTGTGGTATGAATTGTGCTTTTTTTTGTGCTTTTTGTGGTATGAATTGTGCTTTTTTTTGTGCTTTTTTTTGTGGTATGAATTGTGCTTTTTTTTGTGCTTTTTTTTGTGGTATGAATTGTGTTTTTTTTTGTGCTTTTTTTGTGGTATGAAGCTTTTTTTTGTGCTTTTTTTTGTGGTATGAATTGTGCTTTTTTTTGTGCTTTTTTTTGTGCTCGGGAGCGCCGGAAAAGCACAAAAAAAAGCACAAAAAAGCACAAAAAAAGCACGAAAAAAGCACGAAAAAAGCACAATTTCTCTGGAAAAAATGAATCTCAGGCCACCTGGCCTCGACAGCCTTCGGACCAGCGGCCCGGCAAATGTCTCATACCATTTCCTTTTTTCCAACCTCCTTTCCAAAAAAAACTCTCAAGAGTGAGCCCATGCCAGGAGCGGGAATGTGAAAAAAAATGTAATTATCATATGATGTTTATTAAGAACCTCAACAACTATTGTTGGAGGCACGCCTTTGTAACGCTTTTCACTTATAACTTACAATGGTTGGACCGTTTGATTGCAGTATCTCGGTATCTCAGGTATGTCAGGTATGCTGCATTCAATATTGTAAAGAATGTCATGAGTCATAATATCGTATCATCATATCGATGCAACACCTTGCATCATCATACCATATCATTGCCATTGCTATTTGACACACAAATATTCAGATAAACAAAATCATGTCAGCTGTCAGACTTCCCAGAACCATTCCAACGTTCCAACCATCAAAGGATATCAACAGCAACATCGATACTTTGATTTTTTTGGCTAGTTGATGACAAGTTCAGCAAACATGTCTTGATGGCTCCAACAATATGGCGCAATACAAAAGGATGTTCGTTAAAATGATTTAAATGGTTTAACCACAAACAATGCCACCTCAAAGGTAGTGATGTTGTTGCATTCACTACTCCACCCTTTGTTACTTGTACGGCCCACCTAGATCGCATCTTCTCCTAAGCAGACCCTAAGGATCCCCTAAAATGGCCTGAGTTACCACCAATATGATTGTGCTTTTTTGGTATGTGGTTTATGAAGGGGGGACAGTTTTGAACTGTTAGTGGGCGGGGGCAGACCTCAAGTTATAATGGTTTATAAACCAACTTATAACTGAGGGGGTCCCATCCTGTAGGGATTTCTTCTCAATTGTCCCTTCAGATTTGAGATGTACATAAGGATATCCGAAAGATGGATTCAGATTTTTGCAGAATGTTGCACATTTTATTCACTTGAGGGTTTCCTAAAGTGGGGAATTCCCAAAATGGATTGTTTACAATGGAAAATCCTATTATATACATGGATGATTCGGGGGAACCCCCGTCTTAGGAAACCTCCACTTATATTCACTTCAGAATTTCCAAGTTCCCAACTTTCCTATCCTTTCTGGGTTTGCTGTAAGGGCCATGTAACAAGATTGATAGCCGACTATCCTCCAAATTATGGTCACATATGGCGCAGTACTTCCGCGTACCTGACAAGGCTTAGATCAGGGCATGTAACATCCTTATGCAACTTGACTATCATGCAACCCCACCCGATCTTTCGTGTGAGATAAGTTTTCTATCAAAAGGGGCATCAAAAACGATTAGAAAAAAACTCAGTGGATGGGTTGAACGGAACATCTCAGTCAGAAACTGCATAAATTTACCCCTTGAAGAAATCCCTTGTCCTGCAGCTTTGCCCCAAAAAAACTTGAGGGTTTCTTAAAATATTTAAAATGTGAGATCCCCAGTTGTCACCATGACTGGATGATGATTGGGGCTATCCCCCTGACGAAACGGAAACCGACCGCCCGGCTGGATCCCATGAAAAAAGACAGGTCGGAGTGGCATCACGTGGCCATTTTTCAAGCCAACCAACAGACCTTCGCGTCTTGGCGCTCCTCCCACCACCTGGCTGTTGAAATTGTTAGGGCCATTTTCCTTGTTGCATTTGCTGATGACCAAAGGCTAATCGAACAAGATCTGATGAACCTTAGGTAAACATGACGCGATTTAATGATTTGGACATTGAAACAGTTAAAGTTAAAATTAAACGAGTTAAAATTAAACCAGTTAAACCGAGTGTTCATATAATGATTACCGAAAGGGACAAAATCCAAAGTGGGCCACGCGTAGCAACCTTTGCGGTTTATCATTATGTTTCCCAATTAAACCGGCTGAAAAATTGTGGTAACCATTTTCAGACACACCAATGTGTCATCTAAAACTTTACACAAGCTTTCAATTTCACATAGATCAATCACTGCGAGGTGATTCTTAGAGTCACCGACTCGCTGTGGTTTACTAATCCCAAATGTGACCGAAGGATAATCCCATCCCCTTAATAGTTCTAACACACCCCCTTCTATGGTACCAAATACGTGTATCCCTCTTCCTTCCATGTTTTCTGAGTGACTTACCTAAAGAGTGTAATCCACCGACCAAGGCATCCCACAAATAGTCGGCAATGTCAGGCCCTTTTTTCATTGAATGTCGGCGTTGCGTCTGCGGGAGTCGCTTGTATTGTATATGGGCTATCACCCATAGGATCCATGTATGGTATATATGTTAACATGACTTGGGTATATTGATGGGATCCATGTTACCATATATAGATATATATAGCATACATGGATCCTATGGGTTATGGGCTGTCATCCAAGTACAGGTTTAAAAAACATCCGCGAAAGCTGGAGCTTTGCCATGTTTGGCTGTGTCGTAGACCTGGGAAATTGCCTCAGCTCGGTATGGGTCAAAATACATCTGGTACCATCTGGTTATGACTAACATAGCCACGGAAAATCCCTTATAAATGGAGGTTTCTAGCTGGGAAAATCATCTATAAATGGGCCATTTTCGATGGCTATGTTAAATAACCAGAGTGTACATCATTGTATATTATCATTGTATATGGTCATGAAATGCAGAGAAGGGAAAGCCATCTTTGCAAAGCCTGAGGGGATTGCCGGAATTCTGGAAGTCGAGGAAATCAAACTGTTGAAATGTGTTGAATCTATTTCCCGAAAAAAATTAATCCCCTAATGCTGACACCCGAACTCTTCCCAAAAATCAGGACACGCAGTTGTGGGCACATCCTGGGACGACCTGATTTTTGGAGGGAGTTCGGGTGACAGCATTAGGGGATTAATTTTTGGCGGGAAATAGATTCAACACCTTTCAACGGTTTGATTTCCTCGACTTCCAGAATTTCTGCAATCCCCTCAGGCTTTGCAAGGGTTGCTTTCCCTTCTCAGCATTGACCATATACACGGATCATCAACTTCCGCAAAATGTCGTGAAAGTCACCTCTGGTAAACTAACAGTTTGCTATTGAAAATTGCCATTTAGTTCGTTGATTTACCTCTTAAAAATGGTGGATCTTTCCAGCTCGTTATTTTGGACAGTTTACCAGAGGGTAAACCTCCATTTTTCCATTTTCCTATGGGTTTTCCTATGTTTTCCCATTTTCCATAGTTGATTTACCTATTAAAAATGGTGGATCTTTCCAGTTCGCTATTTTGGACAGTAAAAACCAGGCCGGGTAGTCATGATTTTAGATCCCACTCTTGTCTTATCCCCCGGGCCGCACTTTAGAAGACACTGCCTTGGGCCGGGCGTTGGGACGTTGAAAGATGCCTACTTTCGACTGAAGTGATTCTGAGGGTCTCTGAAACTAACCTGGTTGGTGGTTTCAAACATGGCTTTTATTTTCCATAATATATGGGATAATCCTTCCCTCCATCTTTATCCTGAGTATCAATGGCCATGCAACAGGAACCGATTGATTGGAGGTACCTACCATATGAAAGGCCTATTTTTTAGGCCTATTTTTTGGGGAATATCCCCACAAAATATGGCCTTATATGGTACAGTACCTCCACTTTATGATCCTGAAATTCCCATTGATTAAACATCCCCCATTGGGGTTTAGTGTTGGCTGTACAAAATGAGCTCCCAACTAGTTGGCTACAAGGATGGTCTATTAAAGTCAATTATTTTCTTTACTATATCATATCATAATACATAGATTGAGTGCATCCCACCTATAAACAATGGCCTGGTGACAAAATCTACACCGGAAATCGATCTAAAATGCTGAGATCAGAGATCAGAACCTGACCTCCGTCACCCTTCGTCCTAAGGTTACCCCCAGTTCCAAGTAGCCCGAAAGTAACATCAAATAAGCCATATATGTTTAGTGGAAAAGTCATTTTCCAACCCCTACCGGGTCTATGTTACTGGAGGGTATCATTTCCACAATGTTACCGGAGGGTAAATGAAGAGTTCAACCCTTCAATGGGAATAAAACAGGATCCTAAAACGGAGGTACGTAAACGTACCATATGTTTGGCCATATTTTCTGGGGGTATCCCCTGAAAAATAGGCCAAAAATATATGGAATCGGTACCTCCAATCAATTTTAGGTTCCTGGCCTGCATGGCCATTGATGAAACAATCACCTGATGGTTTTGCCCAGATTCCAGGGTCATCATCGTGAAAATCTACTGGAGAGTAACTGCTACTATTAACCATTAACCATCATTGACGATACCCATAGGATCCGTGTATGCTATATATGGTAACATTTACCATCAACATACCCCCAATGTTAGCATATATACCATACATGGATCCTATGGGATATTATATGATATTAGCATATGTATACCAAGCGTTAATGACTAATCACCATGACATTAAATGTGATTAACATTAACATTATCATTAATAATGATACTATTATATGATATTGACCATTAACCATCATTAACAATATTATAAGCCCATAATTTCCGCATATTTCCACCTTGATGTAGCGGATCAGAGCGTCCAAGTTCCATTCCTCGACAAAATATCGGAAGGGAGGTGACCGTCCAGGGGCAATGTTTTTTTGGTTGGTGGTATACCTACCCATCTGATAAATATGAAAGTCAGTTGGGATGATTATTCCCAATATATGGAAAAATAATACAAATGTTCCAAACCACCAACCAGCAGGAATTCCCTATGGAAGATGTTCCTGCATTTTGAACCTCCATTTGTAGATGTGTGGTTGGTGGTTTTAACCATTTTGAAAAATATGAAAGTCAATTGGAAGGATTATTTCATATATTATGGAAAATAAAACATGTTCCAAACCACCAACAGGCAACTGAAACTATGTTCATTACCCTCTGCTAAACTAACATAACTATGGAAAATCACAATGTTTAACGGGAAAATCCACTATAAATGGCCATGTTCAATAGCAAACTGTTAGTTTACCAGAGGGTAACTGAAACCATGTTCATTAGTAAATTAGGATCAATCCAGTCGTTCCCTAATCAGTTACACATTTACACTTTGAAGAGCTTGGGTGAAACCGATCGAAATGATTGATAGCTAGTCTTGTTTGATGATATCATAACTAATATGATCTATGTGGTAGTAATTAGTAGGTTTAGCACATGAGAATGGGGATGTCAGTTGGTCTAAACATGTTTTAACCGGGAGTTTGTTAGTCAGTTGGTTATCCCCAAGTATCACATATTACGAGAAAAACCTCCAATTTTGATGTCCGTCTGGATAAATTTCATCGATCTCAAAGGTTGATTTGGGGACAGTTCCCTACATTACATAGCTATTGAAAAATTAGATAACCCAAATTACTTTACTTCGTGTGATCCCCACCATGACATTTATACATGTTCTTACTGGCAAATCTTCTGGCATTCTATCTGACATATCTTCTGACATTCTATTTGGCATTCTATCTGGCATATCTTCTGGCCTATGATCTGGCATATCTTCTGGCATATCTTCTGGCATTCTATCTGGCAAATCTTCTGCCATTCTATCTGGCATATCTTCTGGCACTCTATCTGACATATCTTCTGGCATTCAATCTGGCATTCTATCTGGCATATCTATCTGGCATATCTTCTGGCATATTTTCTGGCATTCTATCTGGCAAATCTTCTGGCATTCTATCTGGCATATCTTCTGGCATATTATCTGGCATTCTATCTGGCATATTTTCTGGCATATATTCTGACATATCTTCTGGCATTCTATCTGGCATTCTATCTGGCATTCTATTTGGCATTCTATCTGGCATATCTTCTGGCATATCTTCTGACATTCTTTCTGACATTCTTTCTAACTTTCTTCTGCACATTCTTTGTCCCATATCTTCCTACATGAGGTCCGACAGGGAACACTTGGCATGGATACTCGCAGATGAGGTCCGGCAGGGAACACTTGGCATGGATACTCGCAGATGAGGTCCGGCAGGGAACACTGGGCGTGGCTGGTCGTGGTTGAGGTCCGGCAGGGAACACTGGAACCAGATTCCAAGTGGCCGCCATGCTCGAAATGACAGCTGATTCTGACGAGTTACTTGCTGTTGAAAAGCACTTGGCCAAGCAAAAAGACATGGTAGACTTGAATTGGGATGAGACGAACCCTTTGGAAGCGAGCTACAAGGCTTCCAAGCTCCAGCGTGGCTGGTCGTGGTTGAGGTCCGGCAGGGAACACTGGGCGTGGATGGTCGTGGTTGAGGTCCGGCAGAGAACACTGTGGATCGCGGGTCGCAGTTGGACGAGGACAACGAGGACGACGAGGACGACAAGGACGACAAGGATGACAAGGAGGACGAGGAGGACGAGGAGGAGAGGAGGAGGAGGAGGACGAGGCAGGAGGAGGCAACTGACATAAAATCTAACAACCCTCACCTGGCAGGTGGGGAATCAATTATATAGCAATTTATATAGTTCCAGGGATAGATATAATGAAATATAGCAATTACACTACCAGGGATATCTGGTAATGTATATAACAGTTTGCTATTGAAAATTGCAGTTTAGTTCGTTGATTTACTTATTAAAAATGGTGGATCTTTCCATAGTTATGGGACAGTTTACCAGAGGGTATATAGTATATACATGTATATACTATAAATTTTCCAATTCATCAACCAACCAGTGACTTTTAAAGCCCTGCTGCCAGTGACTTTTTGCGGCGCATGATCAAATTCCAGGTCGGCGACATCCTGGAAGACATCCTGAGACTCCAGACGCGTTCCAGCACACCCTGGAAGGAGTACAGCTGCAATTTTCTTTCCTGCAGAGAATGGCTAAGCCGGCTTTTTGGGTGGATACCCGAGGATAGCTGATTTGAACAGGTCATGAAGCCGCATTGTATGCTGTGTATATATATATATTTTTTTCATTAATATATGTACTATATATATATATATTAGTATATATTATACCTGTATGTTGTAACTACATAAAGCGGGGGACTTTTTATCATGTTCAAATAGTCGCCTTTTCAGAGATCCCAAACGCTCCTGGATCTCCCTTCAATGATCTAATGATCCAACCAGTCATCCTTCATCATCCCTTTCCCCTAGTAAACCATATCATCCAGTACCCTCTGGTAAACTGTCCCATAACTACTGAACATTGCACATTTATAGATATTTATAGTGGATTTACCCATTGAAATTGGTGATTTACCCTTGGTAAACTATCCCATAACTATGGACAATCACCACTTTAATAGGTAAATCAACTATTTCTATGGGCCATGTTCAATAGCTATGTTAGTTTACCGGAGGGTAAATCCTCCTTTTTCTTCCAGATATTTTCCAGCAAATTCCCAATTGCGCCTTTTTCCAGAACATGCCCAAATTGTCTCCCACTTTTGCAGTCATATCCCATGTGGGTTAAAACAATAATAAACCATCCCTCAGTTTACCATAAATGGGTGGTATCAACAGCCATTGCACGAAGAAGATCACTCACCACATGGGTACCCCTAGCATCTATACGAAAGTCTTTCTTCATAACCTCACACCGCAAACAAATGGCTTCTGTGCGGGTTCGCAATGAAAATTCTAGTCCCAAGACTCGCAACAATTCAAATCCACATGAACCGAAAGGTTTCATTGGGGAATTATGTATTGGGGCTCCCGCCTCAAAAGCTCGAATGAGAGCATCCACACGTGGATGCGCTGCAAATGCAGTTCGAAGTAGTGCAAAGAGCTTCGCACTTCGAGCCTGTTGTCCTGGAGTCAAAGTCGAAGTAATAATCTCCTCAGGCCAACTCATCGCTTGGCTAATCTCATTGGCGAGACGTTCAGATGCAAGCATACTCCAAGACCTCAAAGCTTGGATATATGAGTAAAATCCATCAATCTCCGTTCCCTTGTTGTCCAAGACTTGGTGTCAGGTGTCGGTGGGTTCGGCAACGGTTGCAAACCATCAAAAACGGGTTGATTTACTATTGACTTAACCATATTACATTCCCATTTTCCAACCTTCGAGGATTCCAAGCATGTGCTTCAAACATTTTTCCCGAGAGCGTCTGAGCGCAGGGTTCTTCCAATAGTGGGGGTCTGTAAAACATCTTCTCATCTTCACATCTCATCTTCACATTCTCTCATCTTCACATCTTCTCCTCATCTTCACATCTTTTCATCTTCACATCCTCTCATCTTCACATCCTCTCATCTTCACATCCTCTCATCTTCACATCCTATCTTCACATCCTCTCATCTTCACATCTTTTCATCTTTACATCCTCTCATCTTCACATCCTCTCATCTTCACATCTGCTCATCTTCACATCCTCTCATCTTCACATCCTCTCATCTTCACATCTGCTCATCTTCACACCTTCCCATCTTCACATCTGCTCATCTTCACACCTGCCCATCTTCACACCTTCTCATCTTCACATCTGCTCATCTTCACATCTGCTCATCTTCACACCTTCCCATCTTCACATCTTCTCATCTTCACATCTGCTCATCTTCACATCTGCTCATCTTCACATCTGCTCATCTTCACATCTTCTTATCTTCACACCTGCTCAGCTTCACATCTGCTCATCTTCACATCTGCTCATCTTCACACCTTCCCATCTTCTCATCTTCACATCTGCTCATCTTCACATCTGCTCATCTTCACATCTGCTCATCTTCACATCTGCTCATCTTCACATCTGCTCACCTTCACATCTTCTTATCTTCACACCTGCTCACCTTCTCTCTCACGCCTTCTTTTTATCTTTCTCTCTTAAGGCCGAGGGTGGTGCCGGCGGCGAGTCACGAAACGTCAACCCTTTCGCACGAAATGAGGGTCGATCGGCAAAAACTGAGGTAAATTTGCGATTTGACTTGTCCTGGAGCAACCCTTTCGCACGAAATGAGGGTCGATCGGCAAAAACTGAGGTAAATTTGCGATTTGACTTGTCCTGGAGCAACCCTTTCGCACGAAATGAGGGTCGATCGGCAAAAACTGAGGTAAAATTGCGATTTGACTTGTCCCGGAGCAACCCTTTCGCACGAAATGAAGGTCGATCGGCAAAAACTGAGGTAAAATTGCGATTTGACTTGTCCCGGAGCAACCCTTTCGCACGAAATGAAGGTCGATCGGCAAAAACTGAGGTAAAATTGCGATTTGACTTGCCCCGGAGCAACCCTTTCGCACGAAATGAGGGTCGATCGGCAAAAACTGAGGTAAAATTGCGATTTGACTTGTGCCGGAGCAACCCTTTCGCACGAAATGAGGGTCGATCGGTAGAAACTGAGGTAAAATTGCGATTTTTCGTGTGCCGGAGCAACCCTTTCGCACGAAATGATGGTCGATCGGCAAAAACTGGGGTAAAATTGCGATTTTTCGTGTGCTGGAGTAACTTTTTCGCACGCAAAGAGGTTTATGTGTACGAGCGTTTCTGTGTAAAGATGTTTGTGTGTAAAAGTGTTTGTGTGTACAAGTGCATCTGTGTAAAAGTGTTGTGTGTAAAACCTTCTGTGTGTAAAAGTCTTTGTGTGTAAACGGGTTTGTGTGTACGAGTGTTTCTGTGTAAAGAAGTTTGTGTGTAAAAGTGATTGTATGTAAAATTGCATCTGTTTAAACGTGATTGTGTGTAAAAGCTTCTGTGTGTACAAGCGTTTGTGTGTAAAAGCAGCTCCTGTGTAAAAGGGTCTGTGTGTAAAAGTGTCTGTGTGTAAAGGCTTCTGTGTGTAAAAGTGTCTGTGTAGAAGTGTCTGTGTGTAAAAGCTTCTGTATGTAAAAGCTTCTGTGTGTAAAAGCTTCTGTATGTAAAAGCTTCTGTGTGTAAAAGCTTCTGTGGGTAAAAGCTTCTGTGGGTAAAAGCTTTGTGTGTAAAAGCGTCTGTGTGTAAAAGTGTCTGTGTGTAAAAGTGTTTGCGATGCAAACTATTGTCTTGCACTTCTCACTATTTTGTCTTGATACTCCTCTTCTCGACTGCCTATAACACAGCTTTCATATATCGTTTCTAATATTGCGTCTCCATACTAACAAGAGAAGACCCTGCTCCTCTACGCTCTCGGGCCATCCGTCGTCTAGTTTGATTTACTATCTCATAGGATCCATGGCCATGGTGCTGGTATATATGCTAACATGACTGGGGTATATTGATGGGATCCATGGAGCACCATATATAGCAGCACCATGGATCCTATGGGATATAGTATGTATATATAGAATATCTATGTTTGTAACAATATTTAACCACATATAATATTTAATAGTATCATATTATATACCTACATCTTCCCCAGTGTGCATAATTTCTGCCTTTTGAGGCTGTTCTGCCTTTTAGTAAAAGAGCAAAAAAAACGCATGGTATGTTTTGGACAACCTCAAACTTCGTATATTTTCCCCAGGGGATTTTCGTCGTCGTAGACCCCGACCCCCCGACCTGGCAAAGAATGATGTGGTTCGTTGTGACCTCGGGGCACGCGGGATGACGAGATTCCGCAAACGCCATGGGTTTTACCATGAAACATAGGGGTTTAACCATCAGAAACAGAGGTTTAACATGGTTTAAGCATCAAAAATATAGGAAATAGACCATCAACAATAGGGTTTAACCATCAACCACTCGGTTTAACCATGAAAAATAGGGTTTAACCATCAAACGTATGGAATTAACCATGAATTTTTATAAGGCTAGACCTGGTTGGAAACATCTAATGAGATAAATGGGGACAAATAGATACAATATATATATATATATATAGGGATATAGATCTATAATTAAATGAGTTTAATATGGATCGATGATGGAATATAATATGTATATTGTCATCTAGAGTTTGCTAAATTGAATTGGATCTACCTGGTATAGAATGGGATACATCATGATGGAACTAATAGATCTAATGGCGATAAAGTGGATCTAAATTGCCATAGGTTTAATGGATCTAATGCGGATATATCCATTGAGTCGTT
>CAMXCT020003409.1:0-20000 GCA_947184155.2 Cladocopium goreaui | reverse complement strand
GCGTGCACTTTTCGACATCTCAACTTCCAAAAGTGGTCCGAACGTGAGGTGTTTTTAGCTTTTTCACTTGCAAATGTGCTTCGCGCCACAACGGCGTGCAATTTTTCATCTCTCATCTGGCCAGCTGGCTCCGCACCCGCCGCTTTAGCGAGCCTACTTTTCGACCCTCCGGAGCCACAAATCATTGGAAAAACACAGTGAATCGCGACTTTCCTATCTTTTCGCGCATCTACCTCTTCTTTCTTCTGATCTTTTCTCTTCTCTCTGCCTCTTCCCTGCTCTGCGTTTCAACTGTCCATATTGTCGGAAGTTTAGCTTCTAAACTTCCTTCGATTATCTTTATGAACCATATATAAATGGGTGAAATCTATATTTAACAATGAACCATTATTAACTTTAATAAGAATGGGTATCTTTTCTGCCGGCAAAGGAGTCCTCCATGAAACCAGGTCGTTTTTGCGTCCGCCAGGCCTTGTCAGCCTTCATGATTAAAGAGCCGTTCGTTTTGCCATTTGCCATACTGGATGGGGCAAAAGTGAACGTTGGTTTATAAACCATGAAATAACCACCATTAACTAGTTCGTTATATCTACCATAAACCCAATCGAATTCAGCCACTTGTTTCATGCGTTTCGGTTCACGCGAGCTCGACTGGGGGCCCCATTTGCCATATGTATCGTTTCATTACTAACTTCAATCAACGGCCATGCTGGCCAGGAACCGATTGATTGGAGGTACCGATTCCATATATTTTAGGCCTATTTTTAAGGCCTAAATTTCAGTGAATATCCTCACAATTCATATGGCCAAACATATGGTACGGTACTAACGTAGCTCCAATCAATCGGATCCTGTTTTATTCCCATTGATTCAATCAACAGTTCCAAAAAAATGATGACATCCAACATAACTATAACCCATAGGATCCATGTATGCTATATATGGTAACATTTACCATCAATATACCCCCAATGTTAGCATATATACCATACATGGATCCTATGGGTAAAACATTTTCATAACTAGTATAGTATACCATAGGATTTCATAATTTTAACCAACATAACCAACATAACCAACATAACCATGATTTTCATTGCTAGCTTTACCAGAGGGTATATTAAATCCAACATATGACTAGTTCAATTTAAACAGACTGAATCCAACATATTGCTTGTTCAAGCCATACCCTCTGGTCAACTGTCCGATAACGAACTGGAAAGATCCACCATTCTATAGCTGGGTAAATCCACGAACTTTCGACTGGGCCATGTTCAATAGCAAATTGTTGACATAACCAGAGGGTATCCCCATATATTCCCCATGATTTTCCCATAAAACCATATAAAATCACTAAAAATAGCTATTTTGACATAACCAGAGGGTATTATCATGGTTAATCACCATTTATAGTGGATATAAGCTTCTGGTCTCCAAATCGGAAGCGGCGTCTGATCCTGGGCGTTAATGTAGTGTTCCTGAAGAGTTGGAATTCGAATTCCATCTGGCATAGAGTAAATAAAACCAGTGTAATCGAACTGCTCGATACCGTGCCTTGCATAGCTCTGCAGGTAGGTATTGCCCAGGGATCGGCCTTCACGCAAATGCGTGATAAGGTCTTGAAAATTCTCCTGACGGGTCTGTGCATGTTCACTTCGAGTGGCTCCGAAATACGAAGATTCAGCAAGGACAGCGTCAACCAGCACTCCGATATCGAAAGGCGACTGGGTTGAGCTGATGCAGTTATGTTAGTTTACCAGAGGGTAAACCTCCATTTTCCTATGGTTTTCCCATTTTGCTATGGGTTTTCCTATGGTAATCTTCATTTATCGAAATGATGGACTCCCAAGCTCTCAGATTCCAGACCACCAGCAAGGAGCACACAAATTTCTGCCTCGGACGTCCGAGGAAGCCTACGCATGAAACATGGGATTTCCATGGAAATTTAATGGAATTTAATATACCCTCTGGTAAAAACTAACATAGCCATGGAAAATGGCCTATTTATAGATGGTTTACCTATTAAAAAATTGTTATTTTCCATGGCTATGGTAATTTACTGGGGAGATGAGGGAGATGTTTCATGGGAATGGGATAATAATCCACTGGATATATACCCTCTGGATCCTATTTTCCCAACTTCGAGCATTTCTATGTTTCATCTGGTTGGTGGTATACCTACCCCTCTGAAAAATATAAAAGTCAAATGGGAGTATTCCCAACTGAATGGCAAAATAACATTCATGTTCCAAACCACCAACCAGTAATATATAATTTACTGGGGACATGAGGGAGATGTTTCATGGGAATGGGATTATAATATCTTATAATCCACTGGATATATACCCTCTGGTATAATTAGAATTCAACAGTTTGGATAAATATGTTGGTTTATGATGCGATCTGATTATAGATGTATTTGATTATATGTATCACATATGCAAATATATCTATAACATTATATCCAACATAAATCCTGGCTAATTAGTCTAGTTATAAATCAACTTATCCATCTAGGGGGCAGCCCTTCCCATTGGTAAATCCGGAAACGACGTCATTTTACGAACAAGAAGGCTGATGCAACGAACAGCTATAATACCAATAGCACCAAAGGGGTTCAATCAGAGCCCGCATGGTTACTGCATCAACGAAAGCAAAGGATACAATTATATATATACCACTTGTAGTTGATACCAGCTAATAGTCCGCATAAATGTACATATAACAGTAAATACCAGTTTTACCAGTTAAAGTCCATCACCAGTTAATACCAGTTTCATATGGACTATACATCAGTTATCTTCACCATTTATTCCGCCCGCACCTAAGCCAAATTGATGGAGGAAGACTGATTTCCCGTTAGCAGGCCATCAAAAATGGTTTCGCGATCTTTTCATGTGGGAGCATTGGTGGCATTCACTCTTAGATTTTTTTGCCCCCATAAACTACAACTGGTTGGTGGTTTCAACCCCTCTGAAAAATATGAAAGTCAGTTGGGATTATGATTCCATATACTATGGAAAATAAAATTCATGTTCCAAACCACCAACCAGATATTTCATTAACCACTATTAACCATTATGAACCACTATTAACCAATGTTTGGATGTTTGATCCTTCACAATACTAGCAGGGCATGGTGAAGTTCCAGTTTCGGATTGCCACGAATCCAGGTCCGTACAAGTCCCAACCCCCCTGGGCATTCCAGCTTGATCTTTTCGATATTCCTCGGTGAGGCCATGGCTTTTGGATCCATCAGGGAAGAGGTATCTAATACCCATATGCTCATTTGCTCTCAAAAAAAAATCACCCAGTCTTGTATACCATATGGAGGATATAGAAAATATATGAAAATATTAGGAGCTATCCTAAATACTATACTGGTTGGTGGTATACCTACCCCTCTGAAAAATGATGGAGTTCGTCAGTTGGGATGATTATTCCAAATACATGGAAACATAAAATTCATGTTCCAAACCACCAACCAGTCATCCTTTATCATCCCTTTTCCCCTAGTAAACCATATCATCCGGTAACTCCTCCTTTTTCTTCCAGATATTTTCCAGTAAATTCCCAATTGTGACGTTTTCCAGAACATGCCCAAATTGTCTTCCACTTTTCCAGTCATATCCCATGTTGTTTTTTTCCCGTTTTCTAGTAATGGGGTTAAAACAATTATAAACCATTCCTCAGTTTACCATTTTTATGGTGGTATATTTGCCATCAAAAACGGGTTGATTTATTATTGATGTAACCACATTACATTCCCATTTTCCCAACTTCGAGGATTGCTATGTTTCATCTGGTTGGTGGTATACCTACCCCTCTGAAAAATATGAAAGTCAGTCAAATGGGATGATGAAATTCCCAACTGGAGGTATCCTAATGGAGGTATCACATACTTAAATTCCACATTTCTCAGTTTTCCCAGTTATAACTATATAAATACTTACCCTCTGGTTATTTAACATAGCCATGGAAAATCCCTGACATAAATGGAGGTTTCTAGCTAGGAAAATCATCTATTTCTATGGGCCATGTTCATCCATTTTCCATGGCTATGTTAAATAACCAGAGGGTAAATCCCAGATATTTTCCAGATATTTCCCAGTCAATTCCCAGTTGTATCCCAAACAAAACCCATGGAGCATTGCTGGGATGGAGCTATCGGACCATACAACTGTGGATGCCAATAACTCTTGGGATTCCGATGAACTGACAATGAATCATTGGAGAATGGGATATAAAATGATATATATATATATCCAATATGTATAATATAAATATATAATATAACATAATAATAATAATAATAATAATATATAATATATAATATAAATGTATATATACATATATATATGATATAATATAATATGATATAATATCATATAATATGTATACTATGATATTTATAATATATATATATAAACCATCTGATAACCATCTACATCCATCTGGTGAGTTCGCAACCATCCTCAGTTTTTTTGGCCTTTATTTAAGGGCCCTATGAGGCGGTGCTCGCGGTGCCTGCTGATATCATCCAGATGATCTCAGATGATAAAGGTGGGAGGTTCATATATTTTCAGCAATGAGGAACATTACCCTCTGGTAAACTAACATAGCTATGGAAAATGACCCATAGAAATAGATGGTTTACCTATTAAAAAAGGTGTTTTTTTATAGCTATGTTAATTTACCAGAGGGTATAGGATGGTGGAACCTCCCACCTTTATCATCCGAGACTATGCAAATTCGGGAAAATATCATGGAACAGCATAGTCTCAGTCAGATGTGATATACATATTATATTTTCCCGAATTTCCAGAATCTCAGTCTCCTGTAATATGGAACATCACCATTTTCGGGAAATCAACAATCAGACATGTTCCACAACCAGCTCGAAACCATCACTGTCAACACTATTAAGATAAATCCATGGATTCGGTTATATGGCTTATCAACTTCAGCTGGTTAGTACAGGATGGGGCCCCCAGTCGATAGCGTTCAGTTGCCTGAAAAAAGTGGTTGAATTCTATGGTTTATGGTAGATATAACGAACTAGTTAATGGTGGTTATAATGGTTTATAAACCAACTTATAACTTACGTTCCTCCCTTTGCATTGAATAACCTTAATCCGTAAAGCGATAGAAACTTACCGTTGCCCGGGGAACTTGCCCAGTTGATTGATCCAGTAGATGCACTACCAAATCATGCTGCTGAACAATCCAGTTTTTGATGGTTGAACAGCAGTCATAATTTCCAGAACCCGCAACTGGCCATTAACAAACATAACCAGCCTGTTGTAAACGGTAACAACCATAAATTACCATACCATTAAGATCCATTAAGAATTAAACATCCATTTCCACCCAAAAAAAACCCTTGCCAAACATACAAGCTGCCAATGCTCAAAGAACACCAACCCTTCCCCAGTTGATGAACCAAGTAGATATCCTATGGTTGACTTCCCGTCCTCCAAACATCTCCATGGTTTGCTGGAAACTCCCCCAAAACTGTGAGGATTTTCCAAGCGAACTACACCTCGGCTAGGATTTTCATGGGATTTTCCAGGACAAGGCTCTTGTAATGCATATCCAAAGGATCGTCATGAGACACTTCATAAATAAGCACCTGGGCAAGCACAATACACCACGGCGAATACACCGGACAACAAAAGCTATGCCAAGATGGCCTCTTTTGGATATGATTTTATGGTTACAATATACATATAATATCCCAACATGATATAGAACAAACATTAACATATACATATAGATATATATATATATATATACATACATATACATGTACATATACATGTACATATATATATATATATGTACATGTACATTTACATGTACACATGTGTATATATATATATATTCCACATCCATCGTGATTTCAAAACATACTGTAGTATGATATCATGTTATGTTTCCGTGTAGTATTGAAAACATGTATGCAGGTATATCTCATGGCATGTTTTATTTTGCGATTCCTAGTAACTGGCCTGAAATGCGCTTCCGAATGGCTGGTTTCGACACTTTCCGGAAATATAGGATTGATCCCAGGTGGAGGAAGAGATGGAACAAAAAGAAATACGTCTTGAAATCAAACGACCAGCTGTTTTTTTTCCTGGTGGCTTCTGCCTAGTTACCTAGCTTTGTGGTGACGGTATCTTATTGCTTCTGCAGGCTACCCCAAACTATGAAACAAGTTTCCTAACATCATTCATACCATTTCTTTTCATTTCGTACTTTATTGGGCTTACAACATGAACTTCAGAAAATCTACCCGCTACTTGTCCACGTGAGCAATTAAAAAACAACCCTATCCCATCTAAGTATACTGGTTGGTTCGTAAATATTCCATGCCTTGTGTCATAATCCCAACAAACCAGCTACCCCCGGCAAATTCACCCATCATCAGAGGTATTTTGCTCATGGCTCAACTGTACCAGCTACCCTCTGGTAATTTAACGTAGCTAATGAAAATGGCCATTGAGTTCGTTGATTTACCCATGAAAACTGGTGATTTTCCATAAATCATCCATTTATAGTAGGATTTTCTATTATAAACCATCCATTTTTGAGGTACCCCCATCCATTATTTAATGGGATTTTCCATTGGAAACGTTTACCAGCCGGCTATTTTTTTACCTCCAGGCCCAAAGGCACCTTGTCTGGAAGTTGAACTGCCAAGCGGTCGCGGTATACCGCGATCTTCTTGACATAGTCCTTCCAAACCCATGCGATGATCCCACGTGGTATGTGAACAATTGATCAGCAAAAGTGAAAGTCAACCGTCATTCCAGTACTGGTTGGCTAATAGATGCTAAGAACGGGATTCCCCTATTGGATTACACAAATCGCCAATATGTTGGGTAGTATAATCCCCTATAACCAGCAACTGTGAAAGTCAATAGGGTTCATCATCCATTTTCCAACATTTTCCAACATTTTCTGGCTGAAGATAATGGAAAGATCATGGGAATATGGGTATGGGACAAAATTAGGTACCCCGATAATTGGATGGTTAATACTAAACTAGACTAACATCTGTGGTCCCCTAGGTCTTCCATTTTGACCCACATCCATATAATAGGGAAAATCTACTGGGATATATTTGCTGGAAATATACTTTCTGGCGATGGTGGTCCCAGATAGGATCCCGGGTCAATAACCATAGCATGACCCCAGTTATGTATGTGTTTCTTTTATGGGTTTTATACAGGGTTTATAAACCACGGATCCTAACTGAATAAATGTGCCATTGTTAGGTGAGATTGTTTTGTTGGATCTAAATGAGAGTTAATATAAAGATATATAAAGGGTATACAATATGATACAATGGTAATATATGACGGTTTAACAAGACTTAATATATGTGCCATGGTCAAGTTACATGGAAATTATGTGGGTTATGGTCATCCCACCATCATCTGGTTGGTGGTATACCAACCCCTCTCAAAAATATGAGTTCGTCACTTGGGATGATTATTCCCATATATATTGTGGAAAAATAAAATTCATGTTCCAAACCACCAACCAGATGACAAATTTAGTGTGAAACATATTAGTCAATGGGAAGAAATATCCCATATATTATGGAAAAATAAAACATGTTTGAAACCACCAACCAGATGTGTTTCCCATATTTTCCTATGATTTTCCCATGGTTTTCCCAGATGGTTAGTGCGTGAAAGGACAAACAAATCTGGAGAATGTATGTTTTTTGCCAGCCCAAATCGGATTTTGTCGACCCAAACTGGGGATTGCTATGTAAATGAAACAGGCCTATCATTCTACCTGCGACTGGTTTGATTTCAGGGAGGTTTTTTTCTATACTGGAAACAATGAGGTTTCAAATATTGTTCTGTCAATTTTCCTGTCAGCCAATTTTGGAACCATCCATGTAATTGTGGTGTATATATAATATTTGCCCACACTGACCCCCGAAACAACCACACCAAAATTATGACATGGATAGAATGGAACCACTTCTGCCACGGACCAAGGGTAACACAGTGACCACCATGATCATCACGTTTTTGCAGCGAGTTCCTATTCTCGCAGAGGTTTTTTTCTTCGGAGCACATCCGCACCGTTTGCCCCATAGTTATACCGGTATAATCTACAGTATGATGTCCTGTAGATTTTCCATTCAACTCAGCAATATTAAGCTGGTTGGTGGTATACCTACCCCTCTGAAAAATGTAAAAATATGAAAGTCAGTTGGGATTATCATTCCCAATATGTGGAAAAATAAAAGCCATGTTCCAAACCACCAACCAGATTAAGTCTCACTGCTCACCAGGTCGAATGTAGGGCTTCCATCTTTGTTTGTTTAAACCCCGCACCCTCCTCACTACCATGTGTAGTGATAAAGGTACCCTCTGGTAAACATACAAAAAACTATTGAACATGGCCCATTTAGTTCGTGGATTTACCCATTAAACATGGTGATTTTCTATAGTTATGTTAGTTTACCAGAGGGTAACAGAAGAACACCCTCTGCTATAGAAGGTGAGGGTCATGTACTATGTATGTGTCTACTTGCGGTTGCAGTCGGGATTTTCAACGGGTACAACTATGGTGATAGCCTCCATAAATTGGGAGAATCACAGCTATAACTGAACTATTTTTACATATCCGGTAATAAGAGGAACTGAACTGCACACCCAAGTCAAGAAGATACTGGACTCATTCAATATCAAATCCTATCACTGATCTAGGCCAATACCGTTGCTACAAGGTGGTACCCCCAATTATAAGTTGGTTTATAATCCATCGTAACTAACTTGTCATATCGTCCATAAACTTAACAGTTGTTGGAGATATAAACCCACTTAGCGATTCCGAACTGGGGAACCACCTTGGAATCCTTAGAGATACACACATATTCCATATTATTCATGAAATTCCCATCTATTCCCATTAATACTTCCATTGTAATCCCTACTAAATCACCATCTTGGCTGCTTCATATTTGAAACCTCCCTGGTTTTTGTTCGGAGATTCGCATCTTTTCGGCATGATCCCACCATCATTTGGGGGCTCGTTAAGGGGACAGGGGACCTATGAGACCTGAAGAGTTTCATTTCTGCCGCTGTATGGTCTGCCACCGTGATTTCTGTAGCATAGCAGTGCCTACGCTCAGCATTGTGCTCGCACTGTTTCTTGAAGCACTGCTTGCAGCCATCGGAATGCCAGCTATTTTCAACCTAGACTTGGGGCCCCTATTTTAAGAAAGCAACATATTAGCATCGGAAATGGTTTATAGACCCATATATTCCATATATATATATAACTGGTGAGATGGTGAGATGTCCATTAATCAAACTGGCATATCCCAGGGTTGAACCAGCCAGGTATGGTGGGGCCGCACCCCCATACGGCCCACAGACATCTCTCCTTACATCTGATTCGAACCTTTTGTTCCTCAGTGCGGCGTGCTGCGTTTCATGGGTTTCCCGGTGGGATACTGAGCCCGAGCGTTCACCTGGGTTCCATGTTCGACCCCAAACTAGGATTTGAATCTTTAGTTGCTAGTCATGTTGTTCATACATATATACAGTATATGTATATATATATATACATATACATATGTATATATATATATATCATATCCCCAAACATAGATGCAGTTATCTGTACAACCATCAAAAGTGATATGTATATACAGTATATGTACATATATATATATATATGTATATGTATATATATATATATGTATATATATATATACAAATATATATATATATATATATATATCATATCCCCAAACATAGATGCAGCTATCTGTACAACCATCAAAAGTGAAAAACTGGTCTGACGGGACCCAGTAGTAATATGAGTAGCTGGAAGACACCAATCACAAATGTAGCTGGCCAATTTGTTGGGAGGAAACATACCATCAAACCCCTGAGTAAATTGGGATGTTCCCTTTGATACACCCAATGGCACAAGATTCAAGCACTACTCAGTACCCTTAGGCTGCCATACTTGGAGAATCATATCGTGGATCGGAAGTTCTTAACTAAATCTCTTCAGGATTTAGTTCAAAAAGTCCCTGATTTGACCGAAAGATCCTACGTTTCTTACCAGGATCAAACACCGCAGGTCACGCAACGAAAAAAAAGCGCCATCCAAGGAGTCGGAGGATACAACATGATACAACCACTGGGGGCCGTGAAATGTTGGTTGTTTGGTGAAAAAAAATCATCCGACTGTATATATATATAATATATATATATATCTATCACAACCCCCATTCATCTTAGTAATAAGATCTGGGCAAATTATAATATATGTTATAATGTTTCACTAACCTGAATAGTTCGGCCATTTGGGGATGATTCCCCTTATTAACCATGATTATAGTGAGGGAGAATAGTGAGGTCGTGATCAAATTTAGCCAGATAAGATGTAATAAGTTATACCCTCTGGTAAACTAACATAGCTATTGAAAATGGCCATTTACAGTTGATTTACCCATTAAAAATGGTGATTTTCCATAGTTATGTTAGTTTACCAGAGGGTAAACCAACGAAACCACCCTTTTTTGGGGGGACCCATGGTAAGGGCAATCATCCCCAAGATATCATCATCATCATCATGTTTCCTGACTGAATTGTGCTTTGAAAAGGTTATACATCTCACTATATCCATCTATATCCCATGAATTATTCCCTCTTATATCCCCATGAAATACATGAAATATCACCATGAAATATCCGCAGCATTGTTGTTGTTTGTGGTTGTTTTTCACCGTGGTTTTGACTACGTAATGTTTGGAGAAGAAACAGTAACAATAAGCATAGTGTTGTTTATAATCTTATACATCCCATCATATTGCATTCTAGTAAATCACATTCGTTTTCTGTATCCCCACTTAGATTCAAAAACGTATCTTGGGGCCCCACACCGTAGGTACCCTCTGGCAAACTAACAGTTTGCTATTGAAAATGGCCATGTTTAATGGGAAATTCCAGTATTTCCATGGCAATGTTCAATAGCTTTTTGTATGTTTATCCAAGATCTTATAATCTGTATCCAGTATTATTTTCATCTTAGTATCAATAGCTATTTTCAATCCAGATCAATCCAGTATTATCAATTGCAATTTTCAATAGCCAGATCCAATGTGAACATCCATATATCAATATCCAGATTCAATAACCAATACTGGATATGGATTATATTGATTGACATTGATTATCTTATTGGTCATTCAATATCCAGATCCAATGTTCAAAGTATTCAATTGCAATGGGTAATCCATTGTGAAAATCCATCTCCAAGGCTCAGTGACCAGGTGCTGAATAATCACCTCAGCTGCTGATAGGCTTCATCTGACGGCTGAAAGAAACATGGGCTGGTTAAAGAAACATGGGAAACTATGGGAAAATCATGGGAAAAATGGGCTAATAATTGTTAATGTTGGTTAATATACTGTTAATATTAATGGTTAATATTAATGGTTATTATATGGCTAATGATCTTGAATAATATGGTTTATCAATGATTACTGGTTGGTGGTTGAGCCACCTACCCCTCTGAAAAATGATGGAGTTAAAGTCAGTTGGGATGATGAAATTCTCAACTGAATGGAAACATAAAAAATGTTCCAAACCACCGTGGCACTGGAAAATGTGCAGTGATTTTCCCAAGAAATCACTTCCATTTAAAATCGATCTTCCTTCATCGGCAACGGATCAAATCAATCAAACAACCTGGATTTTTGCAAAGAAATATTGGAATGACAGTCAAGAAAAGAAGAGATTAAGGTGAATCAAACATATTTAAGCGAGATTGTGACATGTTTACCCTCTGGTAAACATACAAAAAGCTATTGAAAATGGCCCATTCATAGTTTGTTTTCCCATGAGACATTGTGATGTTCCATAGTTTTTTGTTAGTTTACCAGAGGGTATATATATATAATATCTATTAAGTATCTATTAACATCTTTAAATAGGGTATATATATATATATATTATCTAATAAATATCTATAGTTATTCAATAGCTATTTCGACATAACCAGAGGATAGACTTCTCGGTTACATGTTCTCGAACTCCTGATGATCTGATGTTGCCGCCTCCTGACATCCGGAACCTAACGAAGGTTTATATCAATGGATTGGTTTAAGGGAAAACTTACAGGAAACCATTGTTTTTACCATTAAATATGGGGTTTTCCTATAAAATTTCCCCTAAACCAATCCATTGATTATAGCTGGGAAAATCAGAAAACATGTGGGAATTCTCATGGTTGATAATGGTAAATCATTCTTAATAGTGGTTACTAATCATAATACTTGTTATTACTAATCATTGATTAGCCATTGTAATCCTGGTTGGTGGTTTTGACCCCTCTGAAAAAAATGAACGTCAGTTGGGAAGGATTAATTATCCCATATATTATGGAAAAATAAAAGCCATGTTTGAAACCACCAACCAAATAAATAGTGGAAGTTCCTATTTGTTACCAGAGGCTATTTCCTATTTACTGGGAAAATCAATGAATAGTAAAATTTCGTATTTGATTGATTAGTTACAAGAGGCCATTCCCAAACAACATGTCCCAAGCGATGGATGTCCCATTGGGAAAGCATGTTTTCAATCATCAGCGAATCTAGGATAGTCATTTCCGCCAAACCAGCATTCAATGGCCATTTCAGGAACCTAAATTGGAGGTACCTACCATATATAAGGCCTATGTAAGGGGATATCCCCACAAAATATGGCCTTATATGGTACAGTACCTCCATTTTAGGATCCTGAGATGGCCATTGAAACATAGCCACGTGACATCTGTCATGACGTCTCGATAGGCATAGCGGTCCTGTGATGTCATGGTAATGTGTTTTGGGTGAAAAAAAGTCTAAAAAGTTGACACATACCCGGCCTGGTAAACATACAAAAAGCTATTGAAAATGGCAATGTATAGTGGATTTCCCCATTAAACATGGTGATTTTCCATAGTTTTATGGGACAGTTTGCTAGAGGGTACTTGGAAGTGTATCCCACTTAGTAAATGGGTCAAAAACCATCAGTTAGATTAATGGAATATCCCCTGGTATATATGGGATTATATGGGTTTTATATGGATTATGAAGCACTTACTAACTTACTAAGTGGGATGCACATCCAAATATGATCCTACAGCAACAATACCACTAACATCTACTAACAATTAATGAACCATATATGGACCATATATGAGGGTCGTTGCTTTCTGGATCGGGCTGCTTCAAAAACCTCTGACCCAGAATTGGCTACGGCAAATGATAAGCTGGCTAAATCACAAAAAAAAAATCCTGTTTAAACCAGCCATTACTGAAATCATCTGAAATCGATTGAAATCGCACAACTTTTCTGCAGTTAAAATGCATGGTGCTTGCCAGGTAAAATCACCAGCTATCCAATCTTTGATGGTTCAGAATGAGGTACCCTCTGGTTATGACTAACAGTTTGCCATGGTATAGATGGCCCATAGAAATAGATGGCTTACCGAACTTAAAAATGGTGATTTTCCATAGTTATGGGACAGTTTACCAGAGGGTAAATCCAATGATGAACTGCAACTATGGTCATAAAGCAGCTACTTGCCCATCTCTACCAACTTTCATTGTTTCAACCGTGATGTTGGCTGCTCAAGTCGCTGGTTTTGTGAGTTATTTTTTTTTGCGAGTGAACTCCAGTCCTCTTCGGCGGAATTGCAATAATTTAATGACCTGAACTAAGTTGATGTAGAGATTGTTCCCCTTAGTAATTGCCTTCCGCTGAATATTAAATACCTTCCTGGACACCTTGGTTTAGTATTGGATCTAAGCTTTTGGGTTCCGCGAAGGAATGAATACAACATAATACAATATCTTCAAAAACGAGCCAGATGCCCAGGTTAATAGCCTTGCTGCTGATGTAGCTTGCATGTCCACTCTCGACCAGAAACGATCCTTTGCAACTAGTTGCAATGTGTAAATGCACATGTTTCATTGTTAAAACCTGGAGATTTCCAGTTTTTCAGTGGTTTGTTTCCTATTCATGGCAAACAAATCACCAGTTTCGATGCTTCAACCAGAATTAAACCACCATGTTTGATGGTTAAACCACCATGTTTGATGGTTAAACCATGTTAAATCACATTTGTTCATAATTGAATCATCATTTTCCATGGTTTAAACATGTTAAAAACACAATTTTCGATGCTTAAACCACCTTTAAATCATCGTTTTTCATGGTTGAAACATGTTAAAAACACCATTTTCGATGCTTAAACCACCTTTGAATCATCGTTTTTCATGGTTGAAACATGTTCAACCACCATTTTCGATGCAAACCACCCATTTACCATATATCTGTCTGTTTCATCATTCCCCTCTGCGACAGTCCTGGTAGAGGCCATGCACGGTAGAGAAGACCACCTCACCGAAAGGGTCAAATGAAACTTAGTTATTTTGACGTGTTTATATATTAATTTTGACTAAGTAGTTGTGATTATGTTGAACCATTAGTTATTAATTAATCATTAATTATCAATTATTGATGGTTGATATGATATGTTAATAAGTTATATGTACTTATTTAGTTGTTTTGACATATTTAAGTAGTATCACCCTCGGGTAAATTATTGTAAATTAACATAGACCCTGAAAAACAAACAATGTGTTCGTTGAAACTTATCTTCCAACCCTTACCTGGCAGGGTCTATTTTAATTTCCTGGGGGGTAATTATTAATTATTAATGCTTCATAGTCCCAAGTATTTAATAGTAATATTAACATATTTATTAGCCATTTTAAACCCCAAGTATTAAGTATTAATGGTTCATAATCCATGATAGCTTTATCATGTATTACACTATTTATAATATAGCTTAATTCCAAGTGATTAATTTTAACGCCTGCCCCACTAACCCCAAAAAATCACTAAGTTATCATAATCCATGATTGATTGGTTTATAATTGTGATGATCCAGTGAAAATACTTGCGTTTTTCATAGCTATGAAAATTATTAATGCTTCAAAATCTATGATAGCCTCTGGTAAACTAACAGTTTGCTATTGAACATGGCCATAGAAATAGTTGCTTTACCCATAAAAAAAAAATGTGATTTTCAATAGTTAGGCTGGATTTTTTTCACCATAAAAAGAGCTGAGTTCCCAGATTGCCTCCATTGATCGACAACATTTACCATCAAACACATGGGTCAATCAACATGGGGATACAATGGGATATCTTTCAGATTACCGTATTTAAAGCAACATTAATATATAACCGGTTGGTGGTATACCTACCCCTCTGAAAAATATGAAAGTCAGTTGGGATTATTATTCCCAATATATTGAAAGATAAACATGTTCCAAACCACCAACCAGATAATAAAAAACATATATATATATACATGAATTATTGACTGCATTTCTTGACCTTGCTAAAACATGCTGCAACTGTTTACCAATTGAGAATATTAATGAAATAGACATTAGTCATAGAACGTAATGAGATATGGACACCGAGGCATCCCATACTGTTCGCTATTGGTTATATCCCACTATATCCCCTTAATATCCCCATCAATTCTGGTGGTTTGTATCCGATCAATCAAAGTATCCCCTGAATTGCAGGACATAATCCTCAATGGGACAATTGTGGGAATATACCCTCTGGCTATTTAACATAGCCATGGAATAGATAGCCCATAGAAATAGATGGTTTACCTATCAAAAATGGTGATTTGCCATGGCTATGTTAAATAACCAGATGGTAATGGCAATATAATCTGGGTAAATTATAATAATTCACTAACTTGAAATAAGGCCATTTTGGGATGATTCTCGTTATCAACCATGAGTCCAGTGAGGGAGAATGGTGAGGTCGTTCTAATTTACCCAGATGAATGTGTAACCACAACGTGGTAAACCCAATAACATCCAATAACAATGGAATATAGTAGGATATTATATAATAGGATAATATCGATTCATATAGGAGATTAGTGGAACAACAATGGATAATTATCGGATAACTATAATAGTCGCCATCCCCAATAGAGGTGTTGATTCATATATCATACCTGTAAATTTGCAAGATTAATGACTTCCACAATCTTGGAATTTTATGTGTATATATACTTATATACGTGTATAACTGTACCTGTTGTAATGGTTCAAATATACTCCGGAGAAAATTAATATGCACTAGATAGGGCAAACCCGTAATTTCTTTACACATTTATATGTATATATATATATACATATGAATATAAATGGTTGATTTGTACCATATCTATCAATATTGTCCTATTAATATTTAAATATGTATATAACCAATTATATATATCCTAATAATATCCTACTAATATTTAATAATATCCTAATGAACATTCTCCTACTAACATCCTACTATATCCTATGATTGGGTCTACCACATTACAAGGTGGTGACTCCCAGTCATAAGTTGGTTTATAAACCATAGCTGGTTGGTGGTTTTAACCATCTTGAAAAATTATAGAGTTCGTCAATGGGAAGGATTACATCCCATATGTGAAATGGAAAATAATCCAGCCATGTTCCAAACCACCAACCAGTGGTTATTAACCATCATTAACCATCATTAACTAGTTCGTTTTATCCTCCATAAACCCAAAGGTGAAATTGGAGTTATGTTCGCCAGCGAATTAACGAACTGGGGCACCACCTTGGCAGAGGATTTTCTCACATGTTCCCTATATGTTCCCTATATGTTCCTATATATTCCCTATATTTTCCCTATATTTTCCCTATATTTTCCTATATTTTCCCTATATTTTCCTATATTTTCCAATATGTTCCTATATTTTCCTATATGTTCCCTATATTTTCCCTATATTTTCCCATGTACTACACACCTTTCATCATGAAATCTTCTGGGCTCTTCAACCGCGTCAACCGGCGCGCGCCTGGTACATCACTACGCTGCCATCATTGCAACCAATGACCACATTGTTCTGCCTACGTCAGAAATGGCTTGGTCACGCTTGGCCACAATGGCATGGTAAGTTATGTTAAGTTGTGTTTCTGTTAAATATTGTTTTTCCTAACCAGAAACTCCAGAAACCATAGTTTTTCCTAAGAAACATATGGGTTTACAAGAAATTTAGATCTACCAGAAACAGTTTGGTTGGTTTATTTTGTAGAAATAAATGTGAGTTTATGGTAGATCTACACTTGCTTGGGCTTAAAAATCTTATAACTGGGGGTCTGACATAGCATGTGTTTGGGGGGGAATTCGTGTGATAACCATGGAACTGAATATGGAGGTTTCCTAAAATGGGGGGCTGACATACCTAGATCATCCACTTTGATAGAATTTTCCATGAAATAAACCAACCAGCTATTGGGGCACCCCTATTTATGGAAAAGCCCATATGGAAATCATCCTAGTGCTGGTTGGTTCACGGGTCGTTTGTACAGCTCCATTTTCCGGTGCGAAGGAGCACCATTGCTTTCCTCCAAGAATCTTTATTGCTAAATACATCCTACAATTACACCCTCTGGTAATATATAGCTATTGAAAATCTATATCATTATTAATATCATTAAATAAATATTTTCCAATTGCACTACATCTCACTAAACAATGATACCCTCTGGTAAACTAATATATATAGCTATTGAAAATGGCCATCTATGATCATCTATGGTTGATTTACCCGGTAAAAATGGTGATGTGTTCCATAGTTATGTTAGTTTACCAGAGGGTAATGCCATGAATAGCTAAACATAAATCCTTGCGGAGTGAAAAGACCTCCAGTCACCAGGTGAATTCCTCCGTGCGCTCTTTTGACCCGAGAATCCCGAGAGCTCCTGGTGAACCCGAAGGTGGTTCAGCTCATTTGAGTGACCCTCGATTCTTGCCAGACTCGGGAGACGGTCTGCATCAGAGGAGACTCCATAAGTTTCAGACAATTTTGATGGAACATATCCCTGGATGATCATTATGTCGACATTGAAGACATGAGAATTATAGACAGAGAATAGAATCAGTATCAATTGCACCAATTTCACCAATTTGCGGAAACACTCGAAAAATTGCGGAGTATAAAATCAAGAAAATGGTGTTATCACCATTAAAAGAGGCGTTCCATTGGACAAAAAGGGCTTTTTAACATATTTGCGTGTTCAAGAATGGCGGAACTCTCCAAAATGGCCGATTCCATGGGGGGAAGCTTTGGGTAGCGAGGAATGGGATACTCTTTGGCGTTTTTTTCCACCATCAATGATTTTTATAGAAGATTTCATAGGATTTCATGTGTTACCCTCTGGTATTTTAAGATTCCTATGGAAAAACACCATGTTTGCTAGGTAAATCATCGAACTACATTTGCAATATTCAATGTCCAAACCATTGAATTACTGGAGGGTACAATGGACAATGGTCAGCTGAGTCCCCCCAAAAAAATGAAAAACACACACCAGTTGCTTTACCCACTACACAGTTTTCTGGTTGGTGGTATACC
The DNA here is from genome assembly GCA_947184155.2 of Cladocopium goreaui. Classification (NCBI taxonomy): domain Eukaryota; class Dinophyceae; order Suessiales; family Symbiodiniaceae; genus Cladocopium; species Cladocopium goreaui. The sequence continues at coordinate 1,493 of CAMXCT020003409.1, read as the reverse complement.
TACCCCTCTGAAAAATATGAGTTCGTCAGTTGGGATGATTATTCCCAACTGAATGGAAAAATAAAATTCATGTTCAATGTTCCAAACCACCAACCAGTTTTTGTTGGTTCATCTCATAATATTTTTCATGCTTTGTACCCATCCGCAACCCTCATTCAAGGTATTTCAAGGTTCACCCCAGTCTAGTTGTAGCACAACTTTCTGTCTTGCATGTAGACGGATGGCGACTGGGATGATCTTGCGGATTGGTACATGGTCTAGAATCTAGAGTTAACATACAAAAAGATGCGGAACACATCGGGGTTTCCCCATGGTTTCCCGTTGGGACGTGAGCAACTTACCCCTTCGCTAACCAACCATGGCTGGGAAACCCCAAAATGAAGATCCTATTGGAAAAATCATCAATGGAGGATTGTCCATTTCCATGTTTGAAACCAGAGGCTACCTGAGGACAAAGAAGTCCTTGGCTAAAATCAACCATTTCCACGATATGGATGTAGTCAGCCAGTAGTCAGCCAGAGCCCTTCATTCCCAATCCCAGTTTGAGGTCGTTTTAGCCGGACACTGAACGATGGAATACGATAGACACATGTGTCTGGCCAAGGCTCAAGTGGTTCTAGAAGACGATAAGGCTCTCAAAAAAGTCAAAGGAAAACTCAGAAATCAATTCTCGTTGAGATTGTCAAGATGTTTTAGTAGATATGACTGTCAACTGCAGAGTCACTGGTGCGCGTCAGAATCTTCCGGAGATTTGTTGCAACATACCCTCCGGTAAACTAACAGTTTGCTATTACAAATGGCCCATAGAAACAGTTAATTTACCTACTAAAAGTGGTGATTTTCCATAGTTATGTTAGTTTACCAGAGGGTATCTATATCTATCTATGTATATATGTGTCTATATATATATATATAATGCATGGCATGTTTTTGTTACTTTATAAAGTGGGGCCCCAAGAAAACGATGGCCAAGTTGGTTTATGATCTCCTTTCCACTGATCAACATATTAATTAATTAATAGCTGGTTGGTGGTATACCTACCCCTCTGAAAAATATGAGTTCGTCAGTTGGGCTGATTATTCCCAACTGAACGGAAAAAAATAATCCAAATGTTCCAAACTACCAACCAGTCTATCATTAGATGTCCAACATAAATTCTGGTCAGTCCAGTTAGCAACATATCTCTCATGAATCACAAGCCAAAATACTGTAAATCCCATCGTATTTTTGTTACTTCAATCCTGACTGTTGCAAATTACTCCCCGGTAATTTAGCACTTTGCGACATAGAAAATGGCCCATAGAAATAGTTGATTTACCCATTACAATGGTGATGTTCCATAGTTTTTTGTAAACGTTTACCAGAGGGTACACCTCACTTTACCCATGGGTTTTCCTATGGTTTTCCCATTTTGCTATGGTTTTTCCTATCGTTTTCCTAAGTCGGCATTGATTGTTGGTTGCCATTTCTTTGCCTCCCCTGATCTGAGAGA
>CAMXCT020003408.1:0-65928 GCA_947184155.2 Cladocopium goreaui | reverse complement strand
AAACAAGACGTGCGAGGGGCTTTGACCTATGTGAGCATCATTTGTGATGCTCTGCATATTCAAGGCAAGTTGCCGCACTACCTTTTTGGGACTGAGACCAAGCTGACACAGAAGTTGCTGAGGGGCCAGCGGCGCTTGCCACAAACGGCGATGCACATAGTACGTCAGAAAAGTGCTTGGACATCCTGCAAGAACATCACCAAGATTGTGCGCGATCTAGGCAAAGTCTTAAAACCTTATCCATTTCAACCGATCTTGTTGCTGGATGTTGCGTCCTCACATCTCGCAAAGGAAACCATGGTGTGCGCTCGGCGCAATGGTGTCCAGCTCCTGTACATACCAGCCGGATGTACAGACAAAATCCAACCGTTAGATATAGCAGGTTTCCACCCCTTGAAAACACATTTGAAGAGGAAGTACCAGGAACTGAGGGCAGGTTCCTGTGAGGGTTTGATAGACCCGTTAGCCTGGCTTTTTGAACTCATGCAGTGTCCCAGCTACTTTGCCGGCAAGAGTTGGAAACGCATTTTTGAATCTGTTGGTGCGGCGAAGCCGCCCGATACGGCGCACCTCCATACGGAGTTGCGAAAATTTATGGATATGCCACTGCATATGCCTCCAGGCAGCAAGCCCTCTAAAGAAGCCATGCAAAGCATCTGGCCTGAGCGACGCCGTATGGCGTACGCGTACACGGCTCTGTTGTGACGAGGGGCGAGCCGGGAGAAAAATTGCGCGGCAGAGCACACATTGGCAGACATACTATCAGGGTACATCGGTGCATGACCATTTTGTCACATTCTCGTAGCCATGTTTCGGGGGTCGTGAACAGGGGTGAAAAGGAGGTACCAGGCAAGCACAAAGAGAACACAGGATCATCTTGAGGACTGCATGCAGTTTGAGTGGAGCAAGCCTGTTGTTCGCCCGCCTTGAGTGCCATGTCCGCTGCTGATGCAAACGCAGCGGCAGCTGCAGCCCCACCGGCCGCGGCTGATAGGGTTGCTGTGCTGAAGGAAGAGCGCAAAAATTTGAAACGCCAGTTAGCAGCAGCCACCAAAGAACTACAGAACCAGGAGAGGGCATGTAAATGCATGGATACGGTGTCTTTTCGTGAGTGCAGGTGGGGACATGTGAACGCTGAACCCATGTTGAAAGACATGTACTCCATAGCCTGCAGGAAAGGAAACGAAGACGTCTTCTACGACAAGCAGGAAAGCTGGATGTGAGTGATTTGACGTGGCTGCTGGCACGTCGCATGCATCCAATGGCAAGCCCGCATGAGTAGAGTCAAGCCGTGCACTATGTGGAAAGCGCATGCCAAAGACATAGAGCGCTTGGAGTGAGAGCGGCCATGTGAAGGTTCGAAAGCACCATGCCAAAGGCATGGACACTAGGAGGGAAAGCTGGCAACCGCAGACTTGCAAGCGCCATGGTCAAGACATAGAGCGCTTGGAATGAGACCATGTCAAGGCTGAAAATCCCAATGCCAACGGCATAGCGCGGCAGGAGTGAAAGCTGGAAACCGCAGACTTGCAAGCGCCATGTCGAAGACAAAGCGCTTGGAAGACATGCGCGGTCCAGAGACCCCAGTTAGAAGACATCCAGGGATACAACGCTAGATAGACAAGATATCTCCCCAAGAATCTTCCCACACCCCACCTCCAAAACATCACCTCCCCAAGAATCTTCCCACACCCCACCTCCAAAACATCACCTGCCCCCCCCTGGTATATTATTATAATTCCCAAACGGGGTATGCGGTCCCGCTCCTATAAATTCACAGGTAAAGTGGTCCCGCCGACGGCGGGACCGGTCCCGCCTGCAACCTGGAATCGTGGGAATTCCCACATTTTGCGGTCCCGCCTCGGTCCCGCTGCGGTCCCGCCTATAGTAATTGCGTACTGTCGCGCGCAGCAGCAACAGCAGCTTTAAGACATTACCCCCATGCACATCCTTCCCATTCCATCATTTGCCGCGGCCATGTTCCCACATCACATCTACCTCTTTTCCACCCCTTCTTCCAGCTTCCATTCCTTTTTTTTGCAGTGCTGTCGCAGCATGGCGTCTGTGGATCGCACGTGTGCGAAGCGGCAGCCGGAGAGAACTGCAGTCACGTCGGGTGAAAACATGGGGCGTGAGCGGTTTTGTTTCTGGGGCAGACCGTCTCTGTAGATATTGCTACTCAGACACGTGCCTCTACCAGTCACATTTCTCTAGCGGAAATAATCAGCAGCATTCCTGGGTGTCAACGGTCGACACGCTTTTTCCAGACCTGTGGGCCATATGCACGTCCAGCTAGCAGACTATCTGCTCCATGTGCTTTTTTCATGGTCAAGCCTGTGACCTGCATTCTGCTTTAAGGACGTGGTGGTGAGTTCCTTGCTGTTTCTAGTGTCAAGCCCTCTCCAAAGGAAATGGGCCACCTGACAGCAAAGCGGGGGGTCGCAAGCAACTGACGTAGCACATCGCATTGGAGCCTTGCACCCAAGACATGCCATGCAAACAGGATGTTTCCGCATTGCACTTGGGCCGAGCCATGAGATCCTCCACGCCACGGAAGCGTGCTGCGTGCGGGTCGTTGCGGGAACTGCTGCAAGCCAACCAGCTCGAGGTGCCGAAATTTCGGGGTGAATTGTCTCGCGCCGACTTTGCAGCGCAACGACAGCGCCTGGAAAAGGGGATTACGGCGGAAAAGGAGTGGAGAGAGGAGAGGTGAGATTCGAGTGACCCTCAGACGTGGCGAGACATCATGACTCTTATGAGGTTGGCCTCACCGGTATGTCGGGTGTAAAGACTGGACCCGTTGTTAGGGCCACTTTTCACATTTCTGACCCTGCTGCGACTTGCTCAGCCGTCCTGGTTGGTGCTACCATTCGCTGGGTTTGCACGGCCTTCTGGTTCACACTGTTTCTAATCAGCTTTGCAGGGCGTTGCAGCAGCAGACGAAGCTGGTGCAGCAGCATCGACCAAAGAGGATGTGGATATGGCAGCAGCCCCAGGACCAGGTCAGACCGCAAGTAGTTGCCATTCTGTCCCTGCATCCGGGACGGTGCTTTCCGGAGGGTAAGAGACCTAGAGCAGTGGATGGAAATGACATGCATCAGTGACAGTAGGCAAGCCTCAGCCTTGCATGCAGATGGGAGAGACTGAACTAGAAGGGGTATAGTCATGAGTCCTAGTCGCAGCCACTTCATTGTTGCCCATTTTTCACAGGTGATGCCCGCCCTTTTCGTCTTCGAGCACGAGCGTGTTGGTAACTACAATTCCTGCAAGCTGCAGCTGGCGGATTCGATGAGTTCCTTACTTGGCTTGCAACGTGTGAGTGGGTGGGCAAATGGAGTGCCACGATGGAATCATGTTTGCGTTCGGAGGATGCTGGCCGTCTACATATTCATTGCTTCCTGGAATTCGCCCGCCCCGTCGACTGGCAATCATGCACGGCGCTCCGTTTCAAGGGCATTCAGACCAATCTTTCCCCATGTCGGGCACGGGGCGCACGCTGGCGAGATGCGGCAGACCAAGGACATTTTTACGTTTGGGCTGCAAAGGTGCATCTCCGTTGGGTTACCTTGTAACGACATTCTATTTCATGTTGAAAGTTGCAGTTCATGTAGGCCACCTTTGTCACTAATCCGATCGTGTGGCAGCAGCATGACGTAGCTTCTAGTTGATCATCAGTAGACCCGGCAGCTTTGCAGCAGATCGTGTTTGCAGTCAAACATTTTGTAGGCCACCTTGGTCTGGGCACCCACGAGCCTGATTTGGATGAACTGAACTCATTGGACCGCTATCTACGTGGTTGGTCTTGCATAGGCAATCCTTCTTCTTTGTACGCATTGATTCAAGATTTATCACTATCGATACATCGAAATATATCTCTGCATATAAACATATATATGTGGTGATCCATCTGAAGGTCTGATAACGAGTTTCAATTGCAAACACAGTTTCTCCTGCATGGTCTTCTACACTTGTTCAAAACAACACTGCACCTCACCCCCATTCCTCCCACCCCCTCAATTTGTTTGCTGGGACCCGCTGCGAAAGTGTTGTTTGCACGAACAGAAAAAACTGTTTGTCGCGGAAAGTGTCGCGAAACGGTGGAGAAGCATTTCATCCATCATTGTCTACGTAAAGCTTGTTAAGGGCTACCACCGCCTCCCTGCGTCGGGGGTCCGGCAGGAGGACTGGACCCGCACAGTGGCTTTTTACCGTCATAGGTAGGCAGCCAGCTTCCGACAAGGGCACGCTTCGCCAGAGCCAAATACCATGGTGGCCAAGCACATCCTTGCCCCTGCCGCTGGTCCTGCCTAACGTTGCTTTCTGAAGTCTCAAGAAACAACCGCGAAATGCAGCAGCCAAGCTTCGAACAGGGACACTTTGCAAGAGCCAAACACAAAGGCACCTGGTGTTTGCTTTTCCTTTGCCGCCCCCCCGTGCTCCTGGCTGTGGTCTGCGGAGACAAGTCTTTGCACGACAGTTGCACGCAAGTGCTGCAAAAGACTAGGTAAAGTAAAAGGGCATTTTGAAGGGCGTGGCCCAGTAAGCCTTGCTAAAAAAGTTCCTCAGCAGCAAGAACCTGTTCGCGAAGGGGATTCCGTGATGCTAGCACAATTTTTGCAAGGCTATGAAGCACTTTTCCGTGCTAATTTGGTGTGATTTGGCCTGTGCCGATTGAATCTTCATAAGCGGAGTTATTGCTCAACATGGGTTGCGCGAAAGATGCACATGCAGTTCGCGAAGGATGCGCGAAAGAAACTTTTTGCTTCGCGATAAATGGCCGTTTGCAGAGACAGGAATTGACAGCAAGCGGCATATGTAGATTGTTTCGTCGCCAGCATCACATCTAATCTAATTGTCTGGACCCACCACCAGATCATTTCCTCGGCTGACATGCCTTGAGTGCTGGGTGGAATTCACCCGGGCGATCTGTGCAGGTAGGAACCCATTTCGTTGCCACCAGCTCCTACGAGGCGTTCAAGGACTACACAGTGCAGGGCAGATGGCTGGATGCGCTGTGGAGTGGGCACAAGCTTTCTCATCAGCAGTACCTGCAGTACGCGTGCCTGGGTTAAGCAGCATTGTTTTCATTCCGGAGATACATCAGGGGCCACATTTATTGGACGCTCCATGGCTGCATGGCGATCAGAATATGTAGATATATAGAGACATTTTTCGAGAGATTTAGATACACACGCACACACACACACACATAATATTATATATTCTCTCTTCGAGACGATCTATCAAAGATAATGTTCTTCTATATCTATCTATATCTATCTATGGATATAGTATATATCTATTTATATTATATACATGGGACCCAGGGGTGGCGGATGCCAAAGACTCACTTTAGGAGGCTGTGTCATTTTTGGCAGTTTACTTGTCAATCGTGTGGGAGGTGGGGTGCAGGGGTGGGGGGGGGGGGACGCCTATCGTCCCCCTTGATGAGCTCTATATGGAAGGGAAGAACCCATGTCCGGATGAAATGATTAACCCCATACTATAAATGTTTCTTTATCATATTTTATGTGGTCTGGAATATGGGTACCATAATATACAAGTAATAAAGTGGGATGGAGAAACCTTAAAATTCAACGAGGTCTGCATACCACTATTTATAAACACATATGCGCACGAAAACATGATCAGAATCCCTTGTCCCGATTCTGCTGGGGCGCGAACGGTTCGCGAAAGGGTGGCGTGCGGGCAGTTTTCGGGTACCAGAATATTGACCAACTCCGAAAAGATTTGTATGAAATGGAACATAACATAAACCCAATGTGAATTTCAGTGGACCACTTCATAGCAGGTCCATTTCATAGAATAGGGAACGTCACAAACACCTATGTTGTTTATAAAAGTGCTGCTTCGAGTCTGATAACGTGTCCGAACATAAGCAATAATTTGGCCGTAACATATCTTCAGATACCTTCAAATATCCCCCTTGGAATTTCCTCTACAGAATCAAGAACGTTGGGCCCTGGAAAATGGTGCGTTTTAACCCCCTGCTTTGTTTAGGGGTACCTACCCAGTGTCAACGCTTTCAAAATCATTGTATGAAGGAAACACTTGGGCCTCTGAATTCTATAGAGATTTCCATGTTGAATCCAGCAAACTGAGTCATCGTCGTAGTCAGCAGACAGAGCCTTAGCCACTGCGATTCTATAGTTGGATATGTTCTCTTTGGGGGTATGTCATGTTCTTCAATTCTATAGAGAAGTATTGGCAGAACAAATTTCCCACAACAATTCGTTCATCATCATTGATCATCCTTGTATATAATCGAAGAGGTTGACAGTGAAGACTTGGAGCCTTTGAGCTCTATAAATTGGGAATGCATAAGGTAAGGTAGGCAAGAGCAACTGGAGCATTCAGGTCAGCTGTCAATGAATGACACTTGGGGAGCCTGATTTTATAGAAGGCCAACTAACCCCCCCAACCAAAAAACGGCTCTACGAGAGTGACTTGGGGGCAGCGATTCTAAAGGGATTGTCAACTTGAAAATACCTTGGGGTCTCTGATTCTATAGATGCATTTTCAGAAAGAGGGCCAATGTCTCCAGAATTATCACTAAACTTGCTAGTGTCATACACCACCGGTGTTGTGCAGCATGTGTTGCGGTGCGGCTGGGCTATATCACCGAAACACCACCCGCAAACGCGCTGTGGAAGCAGTCATGCAGCAGGAGAGCAAAAGTCGCCTCCGACGTGAGCAGGCCGAAGTGGTGGCTCAGCTCCAGCCATTGCAAAAGCCATTTTTGCCAGAAGTGGTTGCCCGAGTCGAAGCCTGGGCCAAACAGTATTCCATTTTAGATTCTCGGTACAAATTTCTTGTGCTCCGGGCGCCTTCGCGCGCTGGCAAAAGCACCTTGGCAAAATGCCTCCTTTTCGTTTTGCCTACGTATATCCAGAAGCCTCCTTTCATTCAAACTGTCCAGGGTGCCACGGCCGCTGAGTTACAACATTACGACAGAGATTCTCACGGCTTTATCCTGTTCGACAATTGCAATTCTATGTCCTTTGTGCTATCGCAGCGGGCCTTATTTCAGGCAAACCCAGACTTTCATCGCTTAGGCCAGTCACAGACGAACATATTCTCATATCAGGTTTATTTATTCAGGGTCCCCATTGTGATCACCATAGATGAATCAACTGACTGGAATGATGACGAACCATGGATTCGCGAGAATCAGCATTTGGTGCAGCTTACCGGCCCGTGTTATCATTTGGAGTAACAGCCTGCATGGGGTAGAGAAAGGCATGGCTTGGGTTAGGTTTGTGAACCGCCTGCGGGGGAGATTTGGGTCTACAGCTGCTTGAACCCTCAATGTGCTTCTGCCATGTGGGTGCATGCTGCACGTGCATTGTTTCTCAGAGTTTCAAGGGTTCCTTCTAGGAGTTGCAGTCCAGGAGGTTGTGTTTAGGTCAGCATGGAGAATCTGTTGCAGCCGCCGCTCAGCCATCACTCACAGATTGCATGCAGCAGCTCTGTCGGGCCTTCGGTGTGGATCCAGCGCCACATGAGTCACAGGACATGGCTGTAACAGCACCAATTTTTCGCATTCATATGCCACAGAGTCACAGCCCAGCAACAGAAGGGTATAGGCTTCCATGCAAAGACATCCAAGACAGCACCCAGGTGGCCGCAGCCTTGCCCCATGGCTCACGCACCTGCGGCGACTCCAGTGGCTTTAGCATAAACCATTGCAACTTTGCAAGCAGACCTTGCCAGAAACAGAGCGGCCGGAGTGCAAGCCAAGCATGCCAGATACCGAGCAAAGAAGGAAGCAGCCTCTGGAGGTTTTAGCCCTCTTGCTTGCAAAGCGATCGTTGCCGTCTATGTGTTGTCGGACTGCAATATGGAGCTAGCGCTTCGCTTCGCTGCCCTGTGGCCAGCAGTCAGGCCGACCTCATTGAACAACCACGGGTTGTGGTTGAAAGATTGTTTTTGAGCACCACCAGACTTAGACTTGTGCAGCAACATTTTCACCTCCGCGACTACTGCCGTGGGGCACTGCCATTGCGGCATTGCAGAGAGCCGCTTTTCTTCTTTCATCTTGTTCTCTTTCTGTCTTTCTTCTTCTTCTCTTCTTCTTCCTTTCTCTCTTCTTCTTCTTTCTTCTCTCTTCTTCTCATCTTCTTCTTCTTTCTCTCTCTGTGTTTCTAGGCTAACACTTTCAATTGGGTTCTGGCTTGCACCCACGTCGGTGTAGCACCGCTATCGCTGGATGTCTATGCCACGTGGGAGAAAGCGCGGTTTGGCAGCCTCCTGGAGGGTTTGCCGCCTCGCCGGCATGTGAATCAATGGGTGCAGCGCTTCCGAGCCAAGTGGAACCTGCGGCGCCGAGTCCTACGTCCCCAAGTGCACAGGGGCCCAGTCACGGTGCAGGCTAAGGCGCCAAGCACGGTCGTGTTTTTGCGACCGTTTTCCGGCTCCAAAAATGGGGCCGGGCAAGCTCATTGCAATTCGGACCTGCTCCCACATGTGGTCATGTTTTCCTAGCCTCCCTGCTCGGCTTCGCCCTGTCAGGTGAGAACCTTTTTGCAGTTACTCTCCTACTACGTGAACACGAAGTTTGTGGACAAGACTCCGCTGTTTTTGAATTTAGACGAAACTAGCATTCCCTACACCATGCTGCAATTGCCCGGCTGCGTTGCTTTGCCACGACATGCCAGTCTTCGCATGCCTGTCCGGAAACAAGACGTGCGATGGGCTTTGACCTATGTGAGCATCATTTGTGATGCGCCGCATATTCAAGGCAAGTTGCCGCACTACCTTTTTGGGACTGAGACCAAGCTGACACAGAAGTTGCTGAGGGGCCAGCGGCGCTTGCCACAAACGGCGCTGCACATAGTACGTCAGAAACGTGCTTGGACATCCTGCAAGAACATCACCAAGATTGTGCGCGATCTAGGCAAAGTCTTAAAACCTTATCCATTTCAACCTATCTTGTTGCTGGATGTTGCGTCCTCACATCTCGCAAAGGAAACCATGGTGTGCGCTCGGCGCCATGGTGTCCAGCTCCTGTACATACCAGCCGGATGTACAGACAAAATCCAACCGTTAGATATAGCAGGTTTCCACCCATTGAAAACACATTTGAAGAGGAAGTACCAGGAACTGAGGGCAGGTTCCTGTGAGGGTTTGATAGACCCGTTAGCCTGGCCTTTTGAACTCATGCAGTGTCCCAGCTACTTTGCCGGCAAGAGTTGGAAACGCACTTTTGAATCTGTTGGTGCGGCGAAGCCGCCCGATACGGCGCACCTCCATACGGAGTTGCGAAAATTTATGGGTATGCCACTGCATATGCCTCCAGGCAGCAAGCCCTCTAAAGAAGCCATGCAAAGCATCTGGCCTGAGCGACGCCGTATGGCGTACGCGTACACGGCTCTGTTGGGACGAGGTGCGAGCCGGGAGAAAAATTGCGCGGCAGAGCACACATTGGCAGACATACTATCAGGGTACATCGGTGCATGACCATTTTGTCACATTCTCGTAGCCATGTTTCTGGGGTCGTGAACAGGGGTGAAAAGGAGGTACCCGGCAAGCACAAAGAGAACACAGGATCATCTTGAGGACTGCATGCAGTTTGAGTGGAGCAACCCTGTTGTTCGCCCGCCTTGAGTGCCATGTCCGCTGCTGATGCAAACGCCGCGGCAGCTGCAGCCCCACCGGCCGCGGCTGATAGGGTTGCTGTGCTGAAGGAAGAGCGCAAAAATTTGAAACGCCAGTTAGCAGCAGCCACCAAAGAACTTCAGAGCCAGGAGAGTGCATGTAAATGCATGGATACGGTGTCTTTTCGTGAGTGCAGGTGGGACATGTGAACGCTGAACCCATGTTGAAAGACATGTACTCCATAAGCCTGCAGGAAAGGAAACGAAGACGTCTTCTACGACAAGCAGGAAAGCTGGATGTGAGTGATTTGACGTGGCTGCTGGCACGTCGCATGCATCCAATGGCAAGCCCGCATGAGTAGAGTCAAGCCGTGCACTATGTGGAAAGCGCCAAGCCAAAGACATAGAGCGCTTGGAGTGAGAGCGGCCATGTGAAGGTTCGAAAGCACCATGCCAAAGGCATGGACACTAGGAGGGAAAGCTGGCAACCGCTGACTTGCAAGCGCCATGGTCAAGACATAGAGCGCTTGGAATGAGACCATGTCAAGGCTGAAAATCCCAATGCCAAAGGCATAGCGCGGCAGGAGTGAAAGCTGGAAACCGCAGACTTGCAAGCGCCATGTCGAAGACAAGCGCTTGGAAGACATGCGCGGTCCAGAGACCCCATTTAGAAGACATCCAGGGATACAACGCTAGATAGACAAGATATCTCCCCAAGAATCTTCCCACACCCCACCTCCAAAACATCACCTCCCCAAGAATCTTCCCACACCCCACCTCCAAAACATCACCTGAACCCCCTGGTATATTATTATAATTCCCAAACGGGGTATGCGGTCCCGCTCCTATAAATTCACAGGTAAAGTGGTCCCGCCGACGGCGGGACCGGTCCCGCCTGCAACCTGGAATCGTGGGAATTCCCACATTTTGCGGTCCCGCCGCGGTCCCCCTGCGGTCCCGCCTATAGTAATTGCGTACTGTCGCGCGCAGCAGCAACAGCAGCTTTAAGACATTACCCCCATGCACATCCTTCCCATTCCATCATTTGCCGCGGCCATGTTCCCACATCACATCTACCTCTTTTCCACCCCTTCTTCCAGCTTCCATTCCTTTTTTTTGCAGTGCTGTCGCAGCATGGCGTCTGTGGATCGCACGTGTGCGAAGCGGCAGCCGTAGAGAACTGCAGTCACGTCGGGTGAAAACATGGGCCGTGAGCGGTTTTGTTTCTGGGGCAGACCGTCTCTGTAGATATTGCTACTCAGACACGTGCCTCCACCAGTCACATTTCTCTAGCGGAAATCATCAGCAGCATTCCTGGGTGTCAACGGTCGACACGCTTTTTCCAGACCTGTGGGCCATATGCACGTCCAGCTGTTTGTGACATTGGAATCCTAGCAGACTATCTGCTCCATGTGCTTTTTTCATGCTCAAGCCTGTGACCTGCATTCTGCTTTAAGGACGTGGTGGTGAGTTCCTTGCTGTTTCTAGTGTCAAGCCCTCTCCAAAGGAAATGGGCCACTTGACAGCAAAGCGGGGTGTCGCAAGCAACTGACGTAGCACATCGCATTGGAGCCTTGCACCCAAGACATGCCATGCAAACAGGATGTTTCCGCATTGCACTTGGGCCGAGCCATGAGATCCTCCACGACACGGAAGCGTGCTGCGTGCGGGTCGTTGCGGAACTGCTGCAAGCCAACCAGCTCGAGGTGCCGAAATTTCGGGGTGAATTGTCTCGCGCCGACTTTGCAGCGCAACGACAGCGCCTGGAGAACTGCACCTTGTCTCCGAGTGACACTCATAAGCTGCGAGACATCATTGACCTCTATGAGGTGCCTCACCTGTTTGTCGGGTGCTAAAGACTGCGACCCATTGTTCGGGTCACTTTTCACATTTCTCACCCTGCTGCGACCTGCTCAGCCGTCCTGGTTGGTGCTACCATTCGCTGGGTTTGCACGGCCTTCTGGTTCACACTGTTTCTAATCAGCTTTGCAGGGCGTTGCAGCAGCAGACGAAGCTGGTGCAGCAGCATCGACCCAAGAGGATGTGGATATGGCAGCAGCCCCAGGACCAGGTCAGACCGCAAGTAGTTGCCATTCTGTCCCTGCATCCGGGACGGTGCTTTCCGGAGGGTAAGAGACCTAGAGCAGTGGATGGACATGACATGCATCATTGACAGTAGGCAAGCCTCAGCCTTGCATGCAGATGGGAGAGACTGAACTAGAAGGGGTATAGTCATGAGTCCTAGTCGCAGCCACTTCATTGTTGCACATTTTTCACAGGTGATGCCCGCCCTTTTCGTCTTCGGCACGAGCAGTGTTGGTAACCTACAATTCCTTGCAGCTGCAGCTGGCGGATTTCGATGAGTTCCTTACTTGGCTTGCAACGTGTGAGTGGGTCGGCAAATGGAGTGCCACGATGGAATCAAGTTTGCGTTCGGAGGATGCTGGCCGTCTACATATTCATTGCTTCCTGTAATTCGCCCGCCCCGTCGACTGGCAATCATGCACGGCGCTCCGTTTCAAGGGCATTCAGCCCAATCTTTCCCCATGTCGGGCACGGGGCGCACGCTGGCGAGATGCGGCAGACCAAGGACATTTTTACGTTTGGGCTGCAAAGGTGCATCTCCGTTGGGTTACCTTGTAACGACATTTCAAATCTATCTCATGTTTAAATTTGCAAGTTCATGTAGGCCACCTTTGTCACAGAATCCGATCGTGGGCATCAGCAAATGCGTAGCTTCTAGTTGATCATCAGTAACCCTGGTCGCTTTTTGCCAGCAGATCGTTTTGCAGTCAAACATTTTGTAGGCCACCTTGGGCGGGCATACCCACTGAGCCTTATTTTGGATGACCGGAAAACTCATTTGAACCGCTATGACGTGGTTGGTCTTTGCAATAGGCAATCCTCTTCCTTTGTACGCATTGATTCAAGATTTATCACTATCGATATATCGAAATATATCTCTGCATATAAACATATATATGTGGTGATCCATCTGAAGGTCCTAATAACGAGTTTCAATTGCAAACACAGTTCATTTGTGCTGGGACCCCGCGCGAAAGTTTGTTTGCGAAACAGAAACTGTTTGCTTCGCGAAAGTGTCGCGAACGGTGGCTAGAATGCATCATCCTCATTGTCTACAGTAACGCTTGTTAAGGGCTACCACCGCCTCCCTGCTGTCGGGGGTCCGGCAGGAGACTGGGACCGCACATTGGCTTTTCCCTTCATAGGTAGCAGCCAGCTTCCGACGGTCACGCTTCGCCAGAGCCAAATACCATGGTGGCCAAGCACATCCTTGCACCTGCCGCTGGTCCTGCCTAACGTTGCTTTCTGAAGTCTCAAGAAACACCCGCGAAATGCAGCAGCCAAGCTTCGAACAGGGACACTTTGCAAGAGCCAAACACCAAGGCACCTGGTGTTTGCTTTTCCTTTGCCGCCCCCCCGTGCTCCTGGCTGTGGTCTGCCGAGACAAGTCTTTGCACGACAGTTGCACGCAAGTGCTGCAAAAGACTAGGTAAAGTTAAAGGGCATTTTGAAGGGCGTGGCCCAGTAAGCCTTGCTAAAAAAGTTCCTCAGCAGCACGAACCTGTTCGCGAAGGGGATTCCGTGATGCTAGCACAATGTTTGCAAGGCTATGAAGCACTTTTCCGTGCTAATTTGGTGTGATTTGGCCTGTGCCGTTTGAATCTTCATAAGCGGAGTTATTGCTCAACATGGGTTGCGCGAAAGATACACATGCAGTTCGCGAAGGATGCGCGAAAGAAACTTTTTGCTTCGCGATAATGGCCGTTTGCAGAGACAGGAATTGACAGCAAGCGGCATATGTAGATTGTTTCGTCGCCAGCATCACATCTAATCTAATTGTCTGGACCCACCACCAGATCATTTCCACTTTCCTCGCTGACATCCTTGATGCTGGGTGGAATTAGGGAGGGGGGGGTGGCCCGGAAAATGGGGAGGTTGCGGTGTGTTAAAGACAAAAGACGAGGAGAAGTCTAACAATACAAAGATAGATGCCATTTCTAAGTGCTCTACTTTCGCGAACCCATTTCGTTGCCACCAGCTCCTACGAGGCGTTCAAGGACTACACAGTGCAGGGCAGATGGCTGGATGCGCTGGGGAGTGGGCACAAGCTTTCTCATCAGCAGTACCTGCAGTACGCGTGCCTGGGTTAAGCAGCATTGTTTTCATTCCGGAGATACATCAGGGTCCACATTTATTGAACGCTCCATGGCTGCATGGCGATCAGCATATGTAGATATATAGAGACATTTTTCGAGAGATTTAGATACACACGCACACACACACACACATATATATATATATATCTCTTCGAGACAGATCTATACAAAGATATGTCTTTCTATATCTATCTATATCTATCTATGGATATATATATATATATATCTATTTATATATATATATACATGGACCCAGGGGTGCGGATGCCAAAGACTCACTTTATGCGGTGTCATTGCAGTTGACTTGTCAATAGCTGTTTATCGATCCCCCTTGATTGAAGCTCTATATGGAAGGGAAGAACCCATTCCGGATGAAATGAATTAAAAACCCCCTCACTATAAATGTTTCTTTATCATATTTTATGTGGTCCCTGGATAATGGGTAAACCCCGAATAATATACAATTATAAAAGTGGGATGGAGAAAACCTTAAAATCAAACGAGGTCTGCATACCCATGTCAAATAAACACATATGCGCACAAAAACATGACAATCAGAATTCCTTGTCCCGATTCTGCTGGGGCGCGCGAACTGTTTTTTCGCGAAAGGTGGCGTGCGGGCAGTTTTCGGGTACCAGAATATTGACCAACTCCGAAAAAATTTGTATGAAATGGAACATAACATAAACCCAATGTGAATTTCAGTGGGACCACTTCATAGCAGGTCCATTTCATAGAATAGGGAACGTCACAAACACCTATGTTGTTTATAAAAGTGCTGCTTCGAGTCTGATAACGTGTCCGAACATAGCAATAATTTGGCCGTAACATATCTTCAGATACCTTCAAATATCCCCCTTGGAATTTCCTCTACAGAATCAAGAACGTTGGGTCCTGGAAAATGGTGCGTTTTAACCCCATGCTTTGTTTAGGGGTACCTACCCAGTGTCAACGCTTTCAATTGTATAGAGGACCTTGGGGCCTCTGATTCTATAGAGATTTCATGTTGAATACAGCACTGAGTCCTAGTCAGCAGAAAGCCTTAGCCACTGCGATTCTATAGTTGGATCTGTTCTCTTTGGGTGTATGTCATGTTCTTCAATTCTATAGAGAAGTATTGGCAGAACAAATTTCCCACAACAATTCGTTCATCATCATTGATCATCCTTGTATATAATCGAAGAGGTTGACAGTGAACACTTGGAGCCTTTGAGCTCTATAAAATTGGGAATGCATAAGGTAAGGTAGGCAAGAGCAACTGGAGCATTCAGGTCAGCTGTCAATGAATGACACTTGGGGAGCCTGATTTTATAGAAGGCCAACTAACCCCCCCAACCAAAAAACGGCTCTACGAGAGTGACTTGGGGGCAGCGATTCTAAAGAGATTGTCAACTTGAAAATACCTTGGGGTCTCTGATTCTATAGATGCATTTTCAGAAAGAGGGCCAATGTCTCCAGAATTATCACTATAAAAGTGTCAACACCGTGTGCAGCAGGTTGCAGGTGCGCTTGGGCTATATCACCCGCAAACGCGCTGTGGAAGCAGTCATGCAGCAGGAGAGCGAAAGTCGCCTCCGACGTGAGCAGGCCGAAGTGGTGGCTCAGCTCCAGCCATTGCAAAAGCCATTTTTGCCAGAAGTGGTTGCCCGAGTCGAAGACTGGGCCAAACAGTATTCCATTTTAGATTCTCGGTACAAATTTCTTGTGCTCCGGGCGCCTTCGCGCGCTGGCAAAAGCACCTTGGCAAAATGCCTCCATTTCGTTTTGCCTACGTATATCCAGAAGCCTCCTTTCATTCAAACTGTCCAGGGTGCCACGGCCGCTGAGTTACACCATTACGACAGAGATTCTCACGGCTTTATCCTGTTCGACAATTGCAATTCTATGTCCTTTGTGCTATCTCAGCGGGCCTTATTTCAGGCAAACCCAGACTTTCATCGCTTAGGCCAGTCCCAGACGAACATATTCTCATATCAGGTTTATTTATTCAGGGTTCCCATTGTGATCACCATAGATGAATCAACTGACTGGGATGATGACGAACCATGGATTCGCGAGAATCAGCATTTGGTGCAGCTTACCGGCCCGTGTTATCATTTGGAGTAACAGCCTTCATGGGGTAGAGAAAGGCATGGCTTGGGTTAGGTTTGTGAAACCGCCTGCGGGGGAGATTTGGGTCTACAGCTGCTTGAACCCTCAATGTGCTTCTGCCATGTGGGTGCATGATGTACGTGCATTGTTTCTCAGAGTTGCAAGGGTTCCTTCTAGGAGTTGCAGTCCAGGAGGTTGTGTTTAGGTCAGCATGGAGAATCTGTTGCAGCCGCCGCTCAGCCATCACTCACAGATTGCATGCAGCAGCTCTGTCGGGCCTTCGGTGTGGATCCAGCGCCACATGAGTCACAGGACATGGCTGTAACAGCACCAATTTTTCGCCTTCATATGCCACAGAGTCACAGCCCAGCAACAGAAGGGTATAGGCTTCCATGCAAAGACATCCAAGACAGCACCCAGGTGGCCGCAGCCTTGCCCCATGGCTCACGCACCTGCGGCGACTCCAGTGGCTTTAGCATAAACCATTGCAACTTTGCAAGCAGACCTTGCCAGAAACAGAGCGGCCGGAGTGCAAGCCAAGCATGCCAGATACCGAGCAAAGAAGGAAGCAGCCTCTGGAGGTTTTAGCCCTCTTGCTTGCAAAGCGATCGTTGCCGTCTATGTGTTGTCGGACTGCAATATGGAGCTAGCGCTTAGCTTCGCTGCCCTGTGGCCAGCAGTCAAGCCGACCTCAGGGACAACACGGGTTGTGGTGGAAGATTTGTTTTTGAGCACCACAGACTTAGACTTGCAGCACATTTTTTCACCTTCCGCGACTCCGTGGGCACGGCCAGTGCGGCATGCAGCCGCTTTTCTGGCAGAGGCTAACACTTTCAATTGGGTTCTGGCTTGCAACCACGTCGGTGTAGCAACGCTATCGCTGGATGTCTATGCCACGTGGGAGAAAGCGCGGTTTGGCAGCCTCCTGGGGTTTGCCGCCTCGCCGGCATGTGAATCAATGGGTGCAGCGCTTCCGAGCCAAGTGGAACCTGCGGCGCCGAGTCCTACGTCCACAAGTGCACAGGGACCCAGTCACGGTGCAGGCTAAGGCGCCAAGCACGGTCGTGTTTTTGCGACCGTTTTCCGGCTCCAAAAATGGGGCCGGGCAATTGCAATTCGGACATGTGGTCATGTTTCCTACCTCCTATGGGGCGGGTAGCTCCAATTTTTGCTCCACACTGGTTTTTTTACGGTGCTGCTCGCTGTGAAAAGAACCGCACTGCTACTACACAAAGTTGAGAGAATTCCCTACACCATGCTGCAATTGCCCGGCGGCGTTGCTTTGCCACGACATGCCAGTCTTCGCATGCCTGTCCGGAAACAAGACGTGCGAGGGGCTTTGACCTATGTGAGCATCATTTGTGATGCGCCGCATATTCAAGGCAAGTTGCCGCACTACCTTTTTGGGACTGAGACCAAGCTGACACAGAAGTTGCTGCGGGGCCAGCGGCGCTTGCCACAAACGGCGCTGCACATAGTACGTCAGAAAAGTGCTTGGACATCCTGCAAGAACATCACCAAGATTGTGCGCGATCTATGCAAAGTCTTAAAACCTTATCCATTTCAACCTATCTTGTTGCTGGATGTTGCGTCCTCACATCTCGCAAAGGAAACCATGGTGTGCGCTCGGCGCAATGGTGTCCAGCTCCTGTACATACCAGCCGGATTTACAGACAAAATCCAACCGTTAGATAGGCTGGGAGATGATATGTGACATGCTGGTTACTCGAGATTAGGATGAGAACAGAGAGGATGTCGTATGCGGAAAACGGGCAACCGCTCTAGAGGCCTAGGGGCTAATACTCAATAGATGTTGGCTAGGGGGGTAAGGAAGAGGGATCTATGATTAGACAATAGGAAGGGGGATTGATAGGGTAGGAGAGGGTCCGTGGATGGATCAGGTTTCCACCCATTGAAACCACATTTGAAGAGGAAGTACCAGGAACTGAGGGCAGGTTCCTGTGAGGGTTTGATAGACCCGTTAGCCTGGCTTTTTGAACTCATGCAGTGTCCCAGCTACTTTGGCGGCAAGAGTTGGAAACGCACTTTTGAATCTGTTGGTGCGGCGAAGCCGCCCGATACGGCGCACCTCCATACGGAGTTGCGAAAATTTATGGATATGCCACTGCATATGCCTCCAGGCAGCAAGCCCTCTAAAGAAGCCAGGCAAAGCATCTGGCCTGAGCGACGCCGTATGGCGTACGCGTACACGGCTCTGTTGTGACGAGGTGCGAGCCGGGAGAAAAATTGCGCGGCAGAGCACACATTGGCAGACATACTATCAGGGGACATCGGTGCATGACCATTTTGTCACATTCTCGTAGCCATGTTTCTGGGGTCGTGAACAGGGGTGAAAAGGAGGTACCAGGCAAGCACAAAGAGAACACAGGATCTTCTTGAGGACTGCATGCAGTTTGAGGGGAGCAAGCCTGTTGTTCGCCCGCCTTGAGTGCCATGTCCGCTGCTGATGCAAACGCCGCGGCAGCTGCAGCCCCCCCGGCCGCGGCTGATAGGGTTGCTGTGCTGAAGGAAGAGCGCAAAAATTTGAAACGCCAGTTAGCAGCAGCCACCAAAGAACTACAGAACCAGGAGAGTGCATGTAAATGCATTGATACGGTGTCTTTTCGTGAGTGCAGGTGGGACATGTGAACGCTGAACCCATGTTGAAAGACATGTACTCCATAGCCTGCAGGAAAGGAAACGAAGACGTCTTCTACGCCAAGCAGGAAAGCTGGATGTGAGTGATTTGACGTGGCTGCTGGCACGTCGCATGCATCCAATGGCAAGCCCGCATGAGTAGAGTCAAGCCGTGCACTATGTAGAAAGCGCCATGCCAAAGACATAGAGCGCTTGGAGTGAGAGCGGCCATGTGAAGGTTCGAAAGCACCATGCCAAAGGCATGGACACTAGGAAGGAAAGCTGGCAACCGCAGACTTGCAAGCGCCATGGTCAAGACATAGAGCGCTTGGAATGAGACCATGTCAAGGCTGAAAATCCCAATGCCAAAGGCATAGCGCGCCAGGAGTGAAAGCTGGAAACCGCAGACTTGCAAGCGCCATGTCGAAGACAAAGCGCTTGGAAGACATGCGCGGTCCAGAGACCCCATTTAGAAGACATCCAGGGATACACCGCTAGATAGACAAGATATCCCCCCAAGAATCTTCCCACACCCCACCTCCAAAACATCACCTCCCCAAGAATCTTCCCACACCCCACTTCCAAAACATCACCTGACCCCCCTGGTATATTATTATAATTCCCAAACGGGGTATGCGGTCCCGCTCCTATAAATTCACAGGTAAAGTGGTCCCGCCGACGGCGGGACCGGTCCCGCCTGCAACCTGGAATCGTGGGAATTCCCACATTTTGCGGTCCCGCCGCGGTCCCGCTGCTGTCCCGCCTATAGTAATTGCGTACTGTCGCGCGCAGCAGCAACAGCAGCTTTAAGACATTACCCCCATGCACATCCTTCCCATTCCATCATTTGCAGCGGCCATGTTCCCACATCACATCTACCTCTTTTCCACCCCTTCTTCCAGCTTCCATTCCTTTTTTTGCAGTGCTGTCGCAGCATGGCGTCTGTGGATCGCACGTGTGCGAAGCGGCAGCCGGAGAGAACTGCAGTCACGTCGGGTGAAAACATGGGCCCTGAGCGGTTTTGTTTCTGGGGCAGACCGTCTCTGTAGATATTGCTACTCAGACACGTGCCTCTACCAGTCACATTTCTCTAGCGGAAATCATCAGCAGCATTCCTTGGTGTCAACGGTCGACACGCTTTTTCCAGACCTGTGGGCCATATGCACGTCCAGCTGTTTGTGACAATGGAATCCTAGCAGACTATCTGCTCCATGTGCTTTTTTCATGCTCAAGCCGGTGACCTGCATTCTGCTTTAAGGACGTGGTGGTGAGTTCCTTGCTGTTTCTAGTGTCAAGCCCTCTCCAAAGGAAATGGGCCACCTGACAGCAAAGCGGGTGTCGCAAGCAACTGACGTAGCACATCGCATTGGAGCCTTGCACCCAAGACATGCCATGCAAACAGGATGTTTCCGCATTGCACTTGGGCCGAGCCATGAGATCCTCCACGACACGGAAGCGGGCTGCGTGCGGGTCGTTGCGGGAACTGCTGCAAGCCAACCAGCTCGAGGTGCCGAAATTTCGGGGTGAATTGTCTCGCGCCGACTTTGCAGCGCAACGACAGCGCCTGGAGAACTGCCCCTTGTCTCCGAGTGACACTCAGAAGCTGCGAGACATCATTGACCTCTATGAGGTGCCTCACCTGTTTGTCGGGTGCTAAAGACTGCGACCCGTTGTTCGGGTCACTTTTCACATTTCTCCCCCTGCTGCGACTTGCTCAGCCGTCCTGGTTGGTGCTACCATTCGCTGGGTTTGCACGGCCTTCTGGTTCACACTGTTTCTAATCAGCTTTGCAGGGCGTTGCAGCAGCAGACGAAGCTGGTGCAGCAGCATCGACCCAAGAGGATGTGGATATGGCAGCAGCCCCAGGACCAGGTCAGACCTCAAGTAGTTGCCATTCTGTCCCTGCATCCGGGACGGTGCTTTCCGGAGGGTAAGAGACCTAGAGCAGTGGATGGACATGACATGCATCAGTGACAGTAGGCAAGCCTCAGCCTTGCATGCAGATGGAAGAGACTGAACTAGAAGGGGTATAGTCATGAGTCCTAGTCGCAGCCACTTCATTGTTGCACATTTTTCACAGGTGATGCCCGCCCTTTTCGTCTTCGAGCACGAGCAGTGTTGGTAACCTACAATTCCTTGCAGCTGCAGCTGGCGGATTTCGATGATTTCCTTACTTGGCTTGCAACGTGTGAGTGGGTCGGCAAATGGAGTGCCACGATGGAATCAAGTTTGCGTTCGGAGGATGCTGGCCGTCTACATATTCATTGCTTCCTGGAATTCGCCCGCCCCGTCGACTGGCAATCATGCACGGCGCTGCCGTTTCAAGGGCATTCATTCAGCCCAATCTTTCCCATTCGGCACTGGGGCGCACCTCTGGCGATATTCCGGCAGACCAAGGACATTTTTACGTTTGGGCTGCAAAGGTGCATCTCTGTTGGGTTACCTTGTAACGACATTCTATCTCATGTTGAAAGTTGCAGTTCATGTAGGCCACCTTTGTCACTAATCCGATCGTGTGGCAGCAGCATGACGTAGCTTCTAGTTGATCATCAGTAGACCTGGCAGCTTTGCAGCAGATCGTGTTTGCCGTCAAACATTTTGTAGGCCACCTTGGTCTGGGCACCCACGAGCCTGATTTGGATGAACTGAACTCATTGGACCGCTATCTACGTGGTTGGTCTTGCATAGGCAATCCTTCTTCTTTGTACGCATTGATTCAAGATTTATCACTCTCGATATATCGAAATATATCTCTGCATATAAACATATATATGTGGTGATCCATCTGAAGGTCCTGATAACGAGTTTCAATTGCAAACACAGTTCATTTGTGCTGGGACCCCGCGCGAAAGTTTGTTTCGGAAACAGAAACTGTTTGCTTCGCGAAAGTGTCGCGAACGGTGGATAGAATGCATCATCCTCATTGTCTACAGTACCGCTTGTTAAGGGCTACCACCGCCTCCCTGCTGTCGGGGGTCCGGCAGGAGACTGGGACCGCACATTGGCTTTTCCCTTCATAGGTAGCAGCCAGCTTCCGAAGGTCCCGCTTCGCCAGAGCCAAATACCATGGTGGCCAAGCACATCCTTGCACCTGCCGCTGGTCCTGCCTAACGTTGCTTTCTGAAGTCTCAAGAAACAACCGCGAAATTCAGCAGCCAAGCTTCGAACAGGGACACTTTGCAAGAGCCAAACACCAAGGCACCTGGTGTTTGCTTTTCCTTTGCCGCCCCCCCGTGCTCCTGGCTGTGGTCTGCGGAGACAAGTCTTTGCACGACAGTTGCACGCAAGTGCTGCAGAAGACTAGGTAAAGTTAAAGGGCATTTTGAAGGGCGTGGCCCAGTAAGCCTTGCTAAAAAAGTTTCCTCAGCAGCAAGAACCTGTTCGCGAAGGGGATTCCGTGATGCTAGCACAATGTTTGCAAGGCTATGAAGCACTTTTCCGTGCTAATTTGGTGTGATTTGGCCTGTGCCGATTGAATCTTTCATAAGCGGAGTTATTGCTCAACATGGGTTGCGCGAAAGATACACATGCAGTTCGCGAAGGATGCGCGAAAGAAAACTTTTTGCTTCGCGATAAATGGCCGTTTGCAGAGACAGGAATTGACAGCAAGCGGCATATGTAGATTGTTTCGTCGCCAGCATCACATCTAATCTAATTGTCTGGACCCACCCACCAGATCATTTCCTCGGCTGACATGCCTTGAGTGCTGGGTGGAATTCACCCGGGCGATCTGTGCAGGTAGGAACCCATTTCGTTGCCACCAGCTCCTACGAGGCGTTCAAGGACTACACAGTGCAGGGCAGATGGCTGGATGCGCTGTGGAGTGGGCACAAGCTTTCTCATCAGCGTACCTGCAGTACGCGTGCCTGGGTTAAGCAGCATTGTTTTCATTCCGAGATACATCAGGGTCCACATTTATTGGACGCTCCATGGCTGCATGGCGATCAGCATATGTAGATTATATAGAGACATTTTCGAGAGATTTAGATACACACACACCACACACACATATATATATATATCTCTCTTCGAGACAGATCTATACAAAGATATGTCTTTCTATATCTATCTATATCTATCTATGGATATATATATATATCTATTTATATATATACATGGACCCAGGGGTGCGGATGCCAAAGACTCACTTTAGGCGGTGTCATTGCAGTTGACTTGTCAATAGCTGTTTATCTATCCCCCTTGATTGAAGCTCTATATGGAAGGGAAGAACCCATGTCCGGATGAAATGATTAAACCCATACTATAAATGTTTCTTTATCATATTTTATGTGGTCTGGAATATGGGTACCATAATATACAAGTAATAAAGTGGGATGGAGAAACCTAAAAATTCAACGAGGTCTGCATACCACTATTTATAAACACATATGCGCACGAAAACATGATCAGAATTCCTTGTCCCGATTCTGCTGGGGCGCGAACGGTTCGCGAAAGGGTGGCGTTCGGGCAGTTTTCGGGTACCAGAATATTGACCAACTCCGAAAAGATTTGTATGAAATGGAACATAACATAAACCCAATGTGAATTTCAGTGGGACCACTTCATAGCAGGTCCATTTCATAGAATAGGGAACGTACAAACACCTCTGTTTGTTTATTAAAATGCTGCTTTCGATGTCTGAAAAGTGTCCGACCTAGCAAAATAAATTTGGGCCGTAACATATCTTCAATACCTTCAAAATCCCCTGGGAATTTCCTCGACAGAATCCAGAACGTTGGGTCCTGGAAAATGGTGCGTTTTAACCCCCTGCTTTGTTTAGGGGTACCTACCCAGTGTCAACGCTTTCAATTGTATAGAGGACCTTGGGGACTCTGATTCTATAGAGATTTCATGTTGAATACAGCACTGAGTCCTAGTCAGCAGAAAGCCTTAGCCACTGCGATTCTATAGTTGGATCTGTTCTCTTTGTGTGTATGTCATGTTCTTCAATTCTATAGAGAAGTATTGGCAGAACAAATTTCCCACAACAATTCGTTCATCATCATTGATCATCCTTGTATATAATCGAAGAGGTTGACAGTGAAGACTTGGAGCCTTTGAGCTCTATAAAATTGGGAATGCATAAGGTAAGGTAGGCAAGAGCAACTGGAGCATTCAGGTCAGCTGTCAATGAATGACACTTGGGGAGCCTGATTTTATAGAAGGCCAACTAACCCCCCCCACCAAAAAACGGCTCTACGAGAGTGACTTGGGGGCAGCGATTCTAAAGAGATTGTCAACTTGAAAATACCTTGGGGTCTCTGATTCTATAGATGCATTTTCAGAAAGAGGGCCAATGTCTCCAGAATTATCACTATAAAAGTGTCCACACCGTGTGCAGCAGGTTGCAGGTGCGCTTGGGCTATATCACCCGCAAACGCGCTGTGGAAGCAGTCAAGCAGCAGGAGAGCGAAAGTCGCCTCCGACGTGAGCAGGCCGAAGTGGTGGCTCAGCTCCAGCCATTGCAAAAGCCATTTTTGCCAGAAGTGGTTGCCCGAGTCGAAGACTGGGCCAAACAGTATTCCATTTTTGATTCTCGGTACAAATTTCTTGTGCTCCGGGCGCCTTCGCGCGCTGGCAAAAGCACCTTGGCAAAATGCCTCCATTTCGTTTTGCCTACGTATATCCAGAAGCCTCCTTTCATTCAAACTGTCCAGGGTGCCACGGCCGCGGAGTTACAACATTACGACAGAGATTCTCACGGCTTTATCCTGTTCGACAATTGCAATTCTATGTCCTTTGTGCTATCTCAGCGGGCCTTATTTCAGGCTAACCCAGACTTTCATCGCTTAGGCCAGTCACAGACGAACATATTCTCATATCAGGTTTATTTATTCAGGGTCCCCATTGTGATCACCATAGATGAATCAACTGACTGGGATTATGACGAACCATGGATTCGCGAGAATCAGCATTTGGTGCAGCTTACCGGCCCGTGTTATCATTTGGAGTAACAGCCTGCATGGGGTAGAGAAAGGCATGGCTTGGGTTAGGTTTGTGAAACCGCCTGCGGGGGAGATTTGGGTCTACAGCTGCTTGAACCCTCAATGTGCTTCTGCCATGTGGGTGCATGCGGCACGTGCATTGTTTCTCAGAGTTGCAAGGGTTCCTTCTAGGAGTTGCAGTCCAGGAGGTTGTGTTTAGGTCAGCAGGGAGAATCTGTTGCAGCCGCCGCTCAGCCATCACTCCCAGATTGCATGCAGCAGCTCTGTCGGGCCTTCGGTGTGGATCCAGCGCCACATGAGTCACAGGACATGGCTGTAACAGCACCAATTTTTCGCATTCATATGCCACAGAGGCACAGCCCAGCAACAGAAGGGTATAGGCTTCCATGCAAAGACATCCAAGACAGCACCCAGGTGGCCGCAGCCTTGCCCCATGGCTCACGCACCTGCGGCGACTCCAGTGGCTTTAGCAGAAACCATGGCAACTTTGCAAGCAGACCTTGCCAGAAACAGAGCGGCCGGAGTGCAAGCCAAGCATGCCAGATACCGAGCAAAGAAGGAAGCAGCCTCTGGAGGTTTTAGCCCTCTTGCTTGCAAAGCGATCGTTGCCGTCTATGTGTTGTCGGACTGCAATAGGGAGCTAGCGCTTCGCTTCGCTGCCCTGTGGCCAGCAGTCAAGCCGACCTCAGGGACAACACGGGTTGTGGTGGAAGATTTGTTTTTGAGCACCACAGACTTAGACTTGCAGCACATTTTTTCACCTTCCGCGACTCCGTGGGCACGGCAGTGCGGCATGCAGCCGCTTTTCTGGCAGAGGCTAACACTTTCAACTGGGTTCTGGCTTGCAACCACGTCGGTGTAGCACCGCTATCGCTGGATGTCTATGCCACGTGGGAGAAAGCGCGGTTTGGGAGCCTCCTGGAGGGTTTGCCGCCTCGCCGGCATGTGAATCAATGGGTGCAGCGCTTCCGAGCCAAGTGGAACCTGCGGGCGCCGAGTCCTACGTCCACAAGTGCACAGGGACCCAGTCACGGTGCAGGCTAAGGCGCCAAGCACGGTCGTGTTTTTGCGACCGTTTTCCGGCTCCAAAAATGGGGCCGGGCAATTGCAATTCGGACATGTGGTCATGTTTCCTACCTCCTATGGGGCGGGTAGCTCCAATTTTTGCTCCACACTGGTTTTTTTACGGTGCTGCTCGCTGTGAAAAGAACCGCACTGCTACTACACAAAGTTGAGAGAATTTCCTAACACATGCTGCAATTGCCCGGTGCGTTGCTTTGCACATGCCAGGCATGCTGTCCGGAAACAAACGTGCGAGGGGCTTTGACCTATGTGAGCATCATTGTGATGCGCCCATATTCAAGGCAAGTTGCCGCACTACCTTTTTGGGACTGAGACCAAGCTGACACAGAAGTTGCTGAGGGGCCAGCGGCGCTTGCCACAAACGGCGCTGCACATAGTACGTCAGAAAAGTGCTTGGACATCCTGCAAGAACATCACCAAGATTGTGCGCGATCTAGGCAAAGTCTTAAAACCTTATCCATTTCAACCTATCTTGTTGCTGGATGTTGCGTCCTCACATCTCGCAAAGGAAACCATGGTGTGCGCTCGGCGCAATGGTGTCCAGCTCCTGTACATACCAGCCGGATGTACAGACAAAATCCAACCGTTAGTTATAGCATTTCCACCATTGAAAACCAGGAAGAGGCAGTTCCTGAGGGGCAGGTTCCGGTTGATAGACGTTAGCCTGGCTTTTTGAACTCAGCAGTGTCCAGCTACTTGCCGGCAAGAGTTGGAAACGCACTTTTGAATCTGTTGGTGCGGCGAAGCCGCCCGATACGGCGCACCTTGCCCACCATAACGGATAGTTGCATATGCCTCCAGGCAGCAAGCCTCTAAAGAAGCCATGCAAAGCATCTGGCCTGAGCGACGCCGTATGGCGTACCGTACACGGCTCTGTTGTGACGAGGTGCGAGCCGGGAGAAAAATTGCGCGGCAGAGCACACATTGGCAGACATACTATCAGGGTACATCGGTGCATGACCATTTTGTCACATTCTCGTAGCCATGTTTTCTGGGGTCGTGAACAGGGGTGAAAAGGAGGTACCAGGCAGCACAAAGAGAACACAGGATCATTGAGGACTGCATGCAGTTTGAGTGGAGCAAGCTGTTGTTCGCCCGCCTTGAGTGCCATGTCCGCTGCTGATGCAAACGCCGCGGCAAGCTGCAGCCCCACCGGCCGCGGCTGATAGGGTTGCTGTGCTGAAGGAAGAGCGCAAAAATTTGAAACGCCAGTTAGCAGCAGCCCCCAAGAACTACAGAACCAGGGAGAGGCATGTAAATGCATGGATACGGTGTCTTTTCGTGAGTGCAGGTGGGACATGTGAACGCTGAACCCATGTTGAAAGACATGTACTCCATAGCCTGCAGGAAAGGAAACGAAGACGTCTTCTACGACAAGCGGAAAGCTGATGTGAGTGATTTGACGTGGCTGCTGGCACGTCGCATGCATCCAATGGCAAGCCCGCATGAGTAGAGTCAAGCCGTGCACTATGTGGAAAGCGCCATGCCAAAGACATAGAGCGCTTGGAGTGAGAGCGGCCATGTGAAGGTTCGAAAGCACCATGCAAAAGGCATGGACACTAGGAGGGAAAGCTGGCAACCGCAGACTTGCAAGCGCCATGGTCAAGACATAGAGCGCTTGGAATGAGACCATGTCAAGGCTGAAAATCCCAATGCCAAAGGCATAGCGCGGCAGGAGTGAAAGCTTGAAACCGCAGACTTGCAAGCGCCATGTCGAAGACAAAGCGCTTGGAAGACATGCGCGGTCCAGAGCCCCCATTTAGAAGACATCCAGGGATACAACGCTAGATAGACAAGATATCTCCCCAAGAATCTTCCCACACCCCACCTCCAAAACATCACCTCCCCAAGAATCTTCCAACACCCCACCTCCAAAACATCACCTGACCCCCCCTGGTATATTATTATAATTCCCAAACGGGGTATGCGGTCCCGCTCCTATAAATTCACAGGTAAAGTGGTCCCGCCGACGGCGGGACCGGTCCCGCCTGCAACCGGGAATCGTGGGAATTCCCACATTTTGCGGTCCCGCCGCTGTCCCCTCTGCGGGCCCGCCTATAGTAATTGCGTACTGTCCGCGCGCAGCAAGCAACAGCAGCTTAAGACAATTACCCCCCATGCCATCCTTCCCATTCCATCATTTGCAAGCGGCCATGTTTTCCCACATTCACATCTCCTCTTTTCCTTTTACCTCTTTGTCCACCCCTTCTCCCGCTTCCTTCCTTTTTTTTTTTTGCAGTGCTGTCGCAGGGCATGGCGTCTGTGGATCGCACTGTGCGAAGCGGCAGCCGAGGCACTGCAGTCACGTCGGGTGAAAACATGGGCCGTAGTCGTTTTGTTCTGGCAGACCTTCTCTGTGATATTGCTACTCAGACACGTGCCTCCACCATCACATTTCCTCTAGCGGAAAAGCATCAGCAGCATTCTTGGGTGTCAACGGTCGACACGCTTTTTCCAGTGATCTCTGTTGGTGCATATCACGTCCCTCTGTTTGGTGAACAATGGAATCCTAGCAGACTATCTGCTCCATGTGCTTTTTTCATGCTCAAGCCTGTGACCTGCATTCTGCTTTAGGGACGTGGTGGTGAGTTCCTTGCTGTTTCTAGTGTCAAGCCCTCTCCAAAGGAAATGGGCCACCTGACAGCAAAGCGGGGTGTCGCAAGCAACTGACGTAGCACATCGCATGGGAGCCTTGCACCCAAGACATGCCATGCAGACAGGATGTTTCCGCATTGCACTTGGGCCGAGCCATGAGATCCTCCACGACACGGAAGCGTGCTGCGTGCTGGTCGTTGCGGGAACTGCTGCAAGCCAACCAGCTCGAGGTGCCGAAATTTCGGGGTGAATTGTCTCGCGCCGACTTTGCAGCGCAACGACAGCGCCTGGAGAACTGCACCTTGTCTCCGAGTGACACTCAGAAGCTGCGAGACATCATTGCCCTCTATGAGGTGCCTCACCTGTTTGTCGGGTGCTAAAGACTGCGACCCCGTTGTTCGGGTCACTTTTCACATTTCCACCCTGCTGCGACTTGCTCAGCCGTCCTGGTTGGTGCTACCATTCGCTGGGTTTGCACGGCCTTCTGGTTCACACTGTTTCTAATCAGCTTTGCAGGGCGTTGCAGCAGCAGAGAAGCTGGTGCAGCAGCATCGACCCAAGAGGTGTGGATATGGCAGCAGCCCCAGGACCAGGTCAGACCGCAAGTAGTTGCCATTCTGTCCCTGCATCCGGGACGGTGCTTCCGGAGGTAAGAGACCTAGAGCAGTGGATGGACATGACATGCATCAGTGACCAGTTGCAAGCCTCAGCCTTGCATGCAGATGGGAGAGACTGAACTAGAAGGGGTATAGTCATGAGTCCTAGTCGCAGCCACTTCATTGTTGCACATTTTTCACAGGTGATGCCCGCCCTTTTCGTCTTCGAGCACGAGCAGTGTTGGTAACCTACAATTCCTTGCAGCTGCAGCTGGCGGATTTCGATGAGTTCCTTACTTGGCTTGCAACGTGTGAGTGGGTCGGCAAATGGAGTGCCACGATGGAATCAAGTTTGCGTTCGGAGGATGCTGGCCGTCTACATATTCATTGCTTCCTGGAATTCGCCCGCCCCGTCGACTGGCAATCATGCACGGCGCTCCGTTTCAAGGGCATTCAGCCCAATCTTTCCCCATGTCGGGCACGGGGCGCACGCTGGCGAGATGCGGCAGACCAAGGACATTTTTACGTTTGGGCTGCAAAGGTGCATCTCCGTTGGGTTACCTTGTAACGACATTCTATCTCATGTTGAAAGTTGCAGTTCATGTAGGCCACCTTTGTCACTAATCCGATCGTGTGGCAGCAGCATGACGTAGCTTCTAGTTGATCATCAGTAGACCTGGCAGCTTTGCAGCAGATCGTGTTTGCAGTCAAACATTTTGTAGGCCACCTTGGTCTGGGCACCCACGAGCCTGATTTGGATGAACTGAACTCATTGGACCGCTATCTACGTGGTTGGTCTTGCATAGGCAATCCTTCTTCTTTGTACGCATTGATTCAAGATTTATCACTATCGATATATCGAAATATATCTCTGCATATAAACATATATATGTGGTGATCCATCTGAAGGTCCTGATAACGAGTTTCAATTGCAAACACAGTTCATTTGTGCTGGGACCCCGCGCGAAAGTTTGTTTGCGAAACAGAAACTGTTTGCTTCGCGAAAGTGTCGCGAACGGTGGCTAGAATGCATCATCCTCATTGTCTACAGTACCGCTTGTTAAGGGCTACCACCGCCTCCCTGCTGTCGGGGGTCCGGCAGGAGACTGGGACCGCACATTGGCTTTTCCCTTCATAGGTAGCAGCCAGCTTCCGAAGGTCACGCTTCGCCAGAGCCAAATACCATGGTGGCCAAGCACATCCTTGCACCTGCCGCTGGTCCTGCCTAACGTTGCTTTCTGAAGTCTCAAGAAACAACCGCGAAATGCAGCAGCCAAGCTTCGAACAGGGACACTTTGCAAGAGCCAAACACCAAGGCACCTGGTGTTTGCTTTTCCTTTGCCGCCCCCCCGTGCTCCTGGCTGTGGTCTGCGGAGACAAGTCTTTGCACGACAGTTGCACGCAAGTGCTGCAAAAGACTAGGTAAAGTTAAAGGGCATTTTGAAGGGCGTGGCCCAGTAAGCCTTGCTAAAAAAGTTCCTCAGCAGCAAGAACCTGTTCGCGAAGGGGATTCCGTGATGCTAGCACAATGTTTGCAAGGCTATGAAGCACTTTTCCGTGCTAATTTGGTGTGATTTGGCCTGTGCCGATTGAATCTTCATAAGCGGAGTTATTGCTCAACATGGGTTGCGCGAAAGATACACATGCAGTTCGCGAAGGATGCGCGAAAGAAACTTTTTGCTTCGCGATAAATGGCCGTTTGCAGAGACAGGAATTGACAGCAAGCGGCATATGTAGATTGTTTCGTCGCCAGCATCACATCTAATCTAATTGTCTGGACCCACCACCAGATCATTTCCTCGGCTGACATGCCTTGAGTGCTGGGTGGAATTCACCCGGGCGATCTGTGCAGGTAGGAACCCATTTCGTTGCCACCAGCTCCTACGAGGCGTTCAAGGACTACACAGTGCA
This sequence comes from Cladocopium goreaui, assembly GCA_947184155.2. NCBI lineage: Eukaryota > Dinophyceae > Suessiales > Symbiodiniaceae > Cladocopium > Cladocopium goreaui. The sequence continues at coordinate 35,272 of CAMXCT020003408.1, read as the reverse complement.
GGGCAGATGGCTGGATGCGCTGTGGAGTGGGCACAAGCTTTCTCATCAGCAGTACCTGCAGTACGCGTGCCTGGGTTAAGCAGCATTGTTTTCATTCCGGAGATACATCAGGGTCCACATTTATTGGACGCTCCATGGCTGCATGGCGATCAGCATATGTAGATATATAGAGACATTTTTCGAGAGATTTAGATACACACGCACACACACACACATATATATATATATCTCTTCGAGACAGATCTATACAAAGATATGTCTTTCTATATCTATCTATATCTATCTATGGATATATATATATATCTATATATATATATATACATGGACCCAGGGGTGCGGATGCCAAAGACTCACTTTAGGCGGTGTCATTGCAGTTGACTTGTCAATAGCTGTTTATCGATCCCCCTTGATTGAAGCTCTATATGGAAGGGAAGAACCCATGTCCGGATGAAATGATTAAACCCATACTATAAATGTTTCTTTATCATATTTTATGTGGTCTGGAATATGGGTACCATAATATACAAGTAATAAAGTGGGATGGAGAAACCTTAAAATTCAACGAGGTCTGCATACCACTATGTATAAACACATATGCGCACGAAAACATGATCAGAATTCCTTGTCCCGATTCTGCTGGGGCGCGAACGGTTCGCGAAAGGGTGGCGTGCGGGCAGTTTTCGGGTACCAGAATATTGACCAACTCCGAAAAGATTTGTATGAAATGGAACATAACATAAACCCAATGTGAATTTCAGTGGGACCACTTCATAGCAGGTCCATTTCATAGAATAGGGAACGTCACAAACACCTATGTTGTTTATAAAAGTGCTGCTTCGAGTCTGATAACGTGTCCGAACATAAGCAATAATTTGGCCGTAACATATCTTCAGATACCTTCAAATATCCCCCTTGGAATTTCCTCTACAGAATCAAGAACGTTGGGTCCTGGAAAATGGTGCGTTTTAACCCCCTGCTTTGTTTAGGGGTACCTACCCAGTGTCAACGCTTTCAATTGTATAGAGGACCTTGGGGCCTCTGATTCTATAGAGATTTCATGTTGAATACAGCACTGAGTCCTAGTCAGCAGAAAGCCTTAGCCACTGCGATTCTATAGTTGGATCTGTTCTCTTTGGGTGTATGTCATGTTCTTCAATTCTATAGAGAAGTATTGGCAGAACAAATTTCCCACAACAATTCGTTCATCATCATTGATCATCCTTGTATATAATCGAAGAGGTTGACAGTGAACACTTGGAGCCTTTGAGCTCTATAAAATTGGGAATGCATAAGGTAAGGTAGGCAAGAGCAACTGGAGCATTCAGGTCAGCTGTCAATGAATGACACTTGGGGAGCCTGATTTTATAGAAGGCCAACTAACCCCCCCAACCAAAAAACGGCTCTACGAGAGTGACTTGGGGGCAGCGATTCTAAAGAGATTGTCAACTTGAAAATACCTTGGGGTCTCTGATTCTATAGATGCATTTTCAGAAAGAGGGCCAATGTCTCCAGAATTATCACTATAAAAGTGTCAACACCGTGTGCAGCAGGTTGCAGGTGCGCTTGGGCTATATCACCCGCAAACGCGCTGTGGAAGCAGTCATGCAGCAGGAGAGCGAAAGTCGCCTCCGACGTGAGCAGGCCGAAGTGGTGGCTCAGCTCCAGCCATTGCAAAAGCCATTTTTGCCAGAAGTGGTTGCCCGAGTCGAAGACTGGGCCAAACAGTATTCCATTTTAGATTCTCGGTACAAATTTCTTGTGCTCCGGGCGCCTTCGCGCGCTGGCAAAAGCACCTTGGCAAAATGCCTCCATTTCGTTTTGCCTACGTATATCCAGAAGCCTCCTTTCATTCAAACTGTCCAGGGTGCCACGGCCGCTGAGTTACAACATTACGACAGAGATTCTCACGGCTTTATCCTGTTCGACAATTGCAATTCTATGTCCTTTGTGCTATCTCAGCGGGCCTTATTTCAGGCAAACCCAGACTTTCATCGCTTAGGCCAGTCACAGACGAACATATTCTCATATCAGGTTTATTTATTCAGGGTCCCCATTGTGATCACCATAGATGAATCAACTGACTGGGATGATGACGAACCATGGATTCGCGAGAATCAGCATTTGGTGCAGCTTACCGGCCCGTGTTATCATTTGGAGTAACAGCCTGCATGGGGTAGAGAAAGGCATGGCTTGGGTTAGGTTTGTGAAACCGCCTGCGGGGGAGATTTGGGTCTACAGCTGCTTGAACCCTCAATGTGCTTCTGCCATGTGGGTGCATGCTGCACGTGCATTGTTTCTCAGAGTTGCAAGGGTTCCTTCTAGGAGTTGCAGTCCAGGAGGTTGTGTTTAGGTCAGCATGGAGAATCTGTTGCAGCCGCCGCTCAGCCATCACTCACAGATTGCATGCAGCAGCTCTGTCGGGCCTTCGGTGTGGATCCAGCGCCACATGAGTCACAGGACATGGCTGTAACAGCACCAATTTTTCGCATTCATATGCCACAGAGTCACAGCCCAGCAACAGAAGGGTATAGGCTTCCATGCAAAGACATCCAAGACAGCACCCAGGTGGCCGCAGCCTTGCCCCATGGCTCACGCACCTGCGGCGACTCCAGTGGCTTTAGCAGAAACCATTGCAACTTTGCAAGCAGACCTTGCCAGAAACAGAGCGGCCGGAGTGCAAGCCAAGCATGCCAGATACCGAGCAAAGAAGGAAGCAGCCTCTGGAGGTTTTAGCCCTCTTGCTTGCAAAGCGATCGTTGCCGTCTATGTGTTGTCGGACTGCAATATGGAGCTAGCGCTTCGCTTCGCTGCCCTGTGGCCAGCAGTCAAGCCGACCTCAGGGACAACACGGGTTGTGGTGGAAGATTTGTTTTTGAGCACCACAGACTTAGACTTGCAGCACATTTTTTCACCTTCCGCGACTCCGTGGGCACGGCCAGTGCGGCATGCAGCCGCTTTTCTGGCAGAGGCTAACACTTTCAACTGGGTTCTGGCTTGCAACCACGTCGGTGTAGCACCGCTATCGCTGGATGTCTATGCCACGTGGGAGAAAGCGCGGTTTGGCAGCCTCCTGGAGGGTTTGCCGCCTCGCCGGCATGTGAATCAATGGGTGCAGCGCTTCCGAGCCAAGTGGAACCTGCGGCGCCGAGTCCTACGTCCACAAGTGCACAGGGACCCAGTCACGGTGCAGGCTAAGGCGCCAAGCACGGTCGTGTTTTTGCGACCGTTTTCCGGCTCCAAAAATGGGGCCGGGCAAGCTCATTGCAATTCGGACCTCCTCCCACATGTGGTCATGTTTTCCTAGCCTCCCTGCTCGGCTTCGCCCTGTCAGGTGAGAACCTTTTGGCAGTTACTCTCCTACTACGTGAACACGAAGTTTGTGGACAAGACTCCGCTGTTTTTGAATTTAGACGAAACTAGCATTCCCTACACCATGCTGCAATTGCCCGGCTGCGTTGCTTTGCCACGACATGCCAGTCTTCGCATGCCTGTCCGGAAACAAGACGTGCGAGGGGCTTTGACCTATGTGAGCATCATTTGTGATGCGCCGCATATTCAAGGCAAGTTGCCGCACTACCTTTTTGGGACTGAGACCAAGCTGACACAGAAGTTGCTGAGGGGCCAGCGGCGCTTGCCACAAACGGCGCTGCACATAGTACGTCAGAAAAGTGCTTGGACATCCTGCAAGAACATCACCAAGATTGTGCGCGATCTAGGCAAAGTCTTAAAACCTTATCCATTTCAACCTATCTTGTTGCTGGATGTTGCGTCCTCACATCTCGCAAAGGAAACCATGGTGTGCGCTCGGCGCAATGGTGTCCAGCTCCTGTACATACCAGCCGGATGTACAGACAAAATCCAACCGTTAGATATAGCAGGTTTCCACCCATTGAAAACACATTTGAAGAGGAAGTACCAGGAACTGAGGGCAGGTTCCTGTGAGGGTTTGATAGACCCGTTAGCCTGGCTTTTTGAACTCATGCAGTGTCCCAGCTACTTTGCCGGCAAGAGTTGGAAACGCACTTTTGAATCTGTTGGTGCGGCGAAGCCGCCCGATACGGCGCACCTCCATACGGAGTTGCGAAAATTTATGGATATGCCACTGCATATGCCTCCAGGCAGCAAGCCCTCTAAAGAAGCCATGCAAAGCATCTGGCCTGAGCGACGCCGTATGGCGTACGCGTACACGGCTCTGTTGTGACGAGGTGCGAGCCGGGAGAAAAATTGCGCGGCAGAGCACACATTGGCAGACATACTATCAGGGTACATCGGTGCATGACCATTTTGTCACATTCTCGTAGCCATGTTTCTGGGGTCGTGAACAGGGGTGAAAAGGAGGTACCAGGCAAGCACAAAGAGAACACAGGATCATCTTGAGGACTGCATGCAGTTTGAGTGGAGCAAGCCTGTTGTTCGCCCGCCTTGAGTGCCATGTCCGCTGCTGATGCAAACGCCGCGGCAGCTGCAGCCCCACCGGCCGCGGCTGATAGGGTTGCTGTGCTGAAGGAAGAGCGCAAAAATTTGAAACGCCAGTTAGCAGCAGCCACCAAAGAACTACAGAACCAGGAGAGTGCATGTAAATGCATGGATACGGTGTCTTTTCGTGAGTGCAGGTGGGACATGTGAACGCTGAACCCATGTTGAAAGACATGTACTCCATAGCCTGCAGGAAAGGAAACGAAGACGTCTTCTACGACAAGCAGGAAAGCTGGATGTGAGTGATTTGACGTGGCTGCTGGCACGTCGCATGCATCCAATGGCAAGCCCGCATGAGTAGAGTCAAGCCGTGCACTATGTGGAAAGCGCCATGCCAAAGACATAGAGCGCTTGGAGTGAGAGCGGCCATGTGAAGGTTCGAAAGCACCATGCCAAAGGCATGGACACTAGGAGGGAAAGCTGGCAACCGCAGACTTGCAAGCGCCATGGTCAAGACATAGAGCGCTTGGAATGAGACCATGTCAAGGCTGAAAATCCCAATGCCAAAGGCATAGCGCGGCAGGAGTGAAAGCTGGAAACCGCAGACTTGCAAGCGCCATGTCGAAGACAAAGCGCTTGGAAGACATGCGCGGTCCAGAGACCCCATTTAGAAGACATCCAGGGATACAACGCTAGATAGACAAGATATCTCCCCAAGAATCTTCCCACACCCCACCTCCAAAACATCACCTCCCCAAGAATCTTCCCACACCCCACCTCCAAAACATCACCTGACCCCCCCTGGTATATTATTATAATTCCCAAACGGGGTATGCGGTCCCGCTCCTATAAATTCACAGGTAAAGTGGTCCCGCCGACGGCGGGACCGGTCCCGCCTGCAACCTGGAATCGTGGGAATTCCCACATTTTGCGGTCCCGCCGCGGTCCCGCTGCGGTCCCGCCTATAGTAATTGCGTACTGTCGCGCGCAGCAGCAACAGCAGCTTTAAGACATTACCCCCATGCACATCCTTCCCATTCCATCATTTGCAGCGGCCATGTTCCCACATCACATCTACCTCTTTTCCACCCCTTCTTCCAGCTTCCATTCCTTTTTTTTGCAGTGCTGTCGCAGCATGGCGTCTGTGGATCGCACGTGTGCGAAGCGGCAGCCGGAGAGAACTGCAGTCACGTCGGGTGAAAACATGGGCCGTGAGCGGTTTTGTTTCTGGGGCAGACCGTCTCTGTAGATATTGCTACTCAGACACGTGCCTCTACCAGTCACATTTCTCTAGCGGAAATCATCAGCAGCATTCCTGGGTGTCAACGGTCGACACGCTTTTTCCAGACCTGTGGGCCATATGCACGTCCAGCTGTTTGTGACAATGGAATCCTAGCAGACTATCTGCTCCATGTGCTTTTTTCATGCTCAAGCCTGTGACCTGCATTCTGCTTTAAGGACGTGGTGGTGAGTTCCTTGCTGTTTCTAGTGTCAAGCCCTCTCCAAAGGAAATGGGCCACCTGACAGCAAAGCGGGGTGTCGCAAGCAACTGACGTAGCACATCGCATTGGAGCCTTGCACCCAAGACATGCCATGCAGACAGGATGTTTCCGCATTGCACTTGGGCCGAGCCATGAGATCCTCCACGACACGGAAGCGTGCTGCGTGCGGGTCGTTGCGGGAACTGCTGCAAGCCAACCAGCTCGAGGTGCCGAAATTTCGGGGTGAATTGTCTCGCGCCGACTTTGCAGCGCAACGACAGCGCCTGGAGAACTGCACCTTGTCTCCGAGTGACACTCAGAAGCTGCGAGACATCATTGACCTCTATGAGGTGCCTCACCTGTTTGTCGGGTGCTAAAGACTGCGACCCGTTGTTCGGGTCACTTTTCACATTTCTCACCCTGCTGCGACTTGCTCAGCCGTCCTGGTTGGTGCTACCATTCGCTGGGTTTGCACGGCCTTCTGGTTCACACTGTTTCTAATCAGCTTTGCAGGGCGTTGCAGCAGCAGACGAAGCTGGTGCAGCAGCATCGACCCAAGAGGATGTGGATATGGCAGCAGCCCCAGGACCAGGTCAGACCGCAAGTAGTTGCCATTCTGTCCCTGCATCCGGGACGGTGCTTTCCGGAGGGTAAGAGACCTAGAGCAGTGGATGGACATGACATGCATCAGTGACAGTAGGCAAGCCTCAGCCTTGCATGCAGATGGGAGAGACTGAACTAGAAGGGGTATAGTCATGAGTCCTAGTCGCAGCCACTTCATTGTTGCACATTTTTCACAGGTGATGCCCGCCCTTTTCGTCTTCGAGCACGAGCAGTGTTGGTAACCTACAATTCCTTGCAGCTGCAGCTGGCGGATTTCGATGAGTTCCTTACTTGGCTTGCAACGTGTGAGTGGGTCGGCAAATGGAGTGCCACGATGGAATCAAGTTTGCGTTCGGAGGATGCTGGCCGTCTACATATTCATTGCTTCCTGGAATTCGCCCGCCCCGTCGACTGGCAATCATGCACGGCGCTCCGTTTCAAGGGCATTCAGCCCAATCTTTCCCCATGTCGGGCACGGGGCGCACGCTGGCGAGATGCGGCAGACCAAGGACATTTTTACGTTTGGGCTGCAAAGGTGCATCTCCGTTGGGTTACCTTGTAACGACATTCTATCTCATGTTGAAAGTTGCAGTTCATGTAGGCCACCTTTGTCACTAATCCGATCGTGTGGCAGCAGCATGACGTAGCTTCTAGTTGATCATCAGTAGACCTGGCAGCTTTGCAGCAGATCGTGTTTGCAGTCAAACATTTTGTAGGCCACCTTGGTCTGGGCACCCACGAGCCTGATTTGGATGAACTGAACTCATTGGACCGCTATCTACGTGGTTGGTCTTGCATAGGCAATCCTTCTTCTTTGTACGCATTGATTCAAGATTTATCACTATCGATATATCGAAATATATCTCTGCATATAAACATATATATGTGGTGATCCATCTGAAGGTCCTGATAACGAGTTTCAATTGCAAACACAGTTCATTTGTGCTGGGACCCCGCGCGAAAGTTTGTTTGCGAAACAGAAACTGTTTGCTTCGCGAAAGTGTCGCGAACGGTGGCTAGAATGCATCATCCTCATTGTCTACAGTACCGCTTGTTAAGGGCTACCACCGCCTCCCTGCTGTCGGGGGTCCGGCAGGAGACTGGGACCGCACATTGGCTTTTCCCTTCATAGGTAGCAGCCAGCTTCCGAAGGTCACGCTTCGCCAGAGCCAAATACCATGGTGGCCAAGCACATCCTTGCACCTGCCGCTGGTCCTGCCTAACGTTGCTTTCTGAAGTCTCAAGAAACAACCGCGAAATGCAGCAGCCAAGCTTCGAACAGGGACACTTTGCAAGAGCCAAACACCAAGGCACCTGGTGTTTGCTTTTCCTTTGCCGCCCCCCCGTGCTCCTGGCTGTGGTCTGCGGAGACAAGTCTTTGCACGACAGTTGCACGCAAGTGCTGCAAAAGACTAGGTAAAGTTAAAGGGCATTTTGAAGGGCGTGGCCCAGTAAGCCTTGCTAAAAAAGTTCCTCAGCAGCAAGAACCTGTTCGCGAAGGGGATTCCGTGATGCTAGCACAATGTTTGCAAGGCTATGAAGCACTTTTCCGTGCTAATTTGGTGTGATTTGGCCTGTGCCGATTGAATCTTCATAAGCGGAGTTATTGCTCAACATGGGTTGCGCGAAAGATACACATGCAGTTCGCGAAGGATGCGCGAAAGAAACTTTTTGCTTCGCGATAAATGGCCGTTTGCAGAGACAGGAATTGACAGCAAGCGGCATATGTAGATTGTTTCGTCGCCAGCATCACATCTAATCTAATTGTCTGGACCCACCACCAGATCATTTCCTCGGCTGACATGCCTTGAGTGCTGGGTGGAATTCACCCGGGCGATCTGTGCAGGTAGGAACCCATTTCGTTGCCACCAGCTCCTACGAGGCGTTCAAGGACTACACAGTGCAGGGCAGATGGCTGGATGCGCTGTGGAGTGGGCACAAGCTTTCTCATCAGCAGTACCTGCAGTACGCGTGCCTGGGTTAAGCAGCATTGTTTTCATTCCGGAGATACATCAGGGTCCACATTTATTGGACGCTCCATGGCTGCATGGCGATCAGCATATGTAGATATATAGAGACATTTTTCGAGAGATTTAGATACACACGCACACACACACACATATATATATATATCTCTTCGAGACAGATCTATACAAAGATATGTCTTTCTATATCTATCTATATCTATCTATGGATATATATATATATCTATATATATATACATGGACCCAGGGGTGCGGATGCCAAAGACTCACTTTAGGCGGTGTCATTGCAGTTGACTTGTCAATAGCTGTTTATCGATCCCCCTTGATTGAAGCTCTATATGGAAGGGAAGAACCCATGTCCGGATGAAATGATTAAACCCATACTATAAATGTTTCTTTATCATATTTTATGTGGTCTGGAATATGGGTACCATAATATACAAGTAATAAAGTGGGATGGAGAAACCTTAAAATTCAACGAGGTCTGCATACCACTATTTATAAACACATATGCGCACGAAAACATGATCAGAATTCCTTGTCCCGATTCTGCTGGGGCGCGAACGGTTCGCGAAAGGGTGGCGTGCAGGCAGTTTTCGGGTACCAGAATATTGACCAACTCCGAAAAGATTTGTATGAAAAATGGAAACATAACCCTAAACCCAATGTGAATTTCAGTGGGACCACTTCATAAGCATGTCCTTTCATAGAATAGGGAACGTCACAAAACACCTATGTTTTGTTTTAATCTCACCATCTCACTCCATCTTCCCTTTCTCTGCTTCGAGTCTGATAACGTGTCCGAACATAGCAATAATTTTGGCCTACATACTTCGATACCTTCAAATATCCCCTTCGGAATTTGCCTCTACAGAAATCAAGAACGTTGGGTCCTGGAAAATGCTGCGTTTTAACCCCCGCTTTGGTTTAGGGGGTACCTACCCAGTCAACGCTTTCAATTGTTAGAGGGAACCTTGGGCCTCTGAATTCTATAGAGATTTCATGTTGAATAAAGCCTGATTCCAGTCCAGAAAGCTTAGCCACTGCGATTCTATATTTTTTTTTTTTTTTTTTTTTTTTTTTTTTTTTGTTTTTTCTTTTGGGGGGTTTTTTTTTTTTTTTTTTTTTTATTTTGGTTGGATCTGTTCTCTTTGGGTGTATGTCATGTTCTTCAATTCTATAGAGAAGTATTGGCAGAACAATTTTCCCACAACAATTCGTTCATCATCATTGATCATCCTTGTATATAATCGAAGAGGTTGACAGTGAACACTTGGAGCCTTTGAGCTCTATAAAATTGGAATGCATAAGGTAAGGTAGGCAAGAGCAACTGGAGCATTCAGGTCAGCTGTCAATGAATGACACTTGGGGAGCCTGATTTTATAGAAGGCCAACTAACCCCCCCAACCAAAAAACGGCTCTACGAGAGTGACTTGGGGGCAGCGATTCTAAAGAGATTGTCAACTTGAAAATACCTTGGGGTCTCTGATTCTATATGCATTTTCAGAAAGAGGGCCAATGTCTCCAGAATTATCACTATAAAAGTGTCAACACCGTGTGCAGCAGGTTGCAGGTGCGCTTGGGCTATATCACCCGCAAACGCGCTGTGGAAGCAGTCATGCAGCAGGAGAGCGAAAGTCGCCTCCGACGTGAGCAGGCCGAAGTGGGGGCCCAGCTCCAGCCATTGCAAAAGCCATTTTTGCCAGAAGTGGTTGCCCGAGTCGAAGACTGGGCCAAACAGTATTCCATTTTAGATTCTCGGTACAAATTTCTGTGCTCCGGGCGCCTTCGCGCGCTGGCAAAAGCACCTTGGCAAAATGCCTCCATTTCGTTTTGCCTACGTATATCCAGAAGCCTCCTTTCATTCAAACTGTCCAGGGTGCCACGGCCGCTGAGTTACACCATTACGACAGAGATTCTCACGGCTTTATCCTGTTCGACAATTGCAATTCTATGTCCTTTGTGCTATCTCAGCGGGCCTTATTTCAGGCAAACCCAGACTTTCATCGCTTAGGCCAGTCACAGACGAACATATTCTCATATCAGTTTTATTTATTCAGGGTCCCCATTGTGATCACCATAGATGAATCAACTGACTGGGATGATGACGAACCATGGATTCGCGAGAATCAGCATTTGGTGCAGCTACCGGCCCGTGTTATCATTTGGAGTAACAGCCTGCATGGGGTAGAGAAAGGCATGGCTTGGGTTAGGTTTGTGAAACCGCCTGCGGGGGAGATTTGGGTCTACAGCTGCTTGAACCCTCAATGTGCTTCTTCCATGTGGGTGCATGCTGCACGTGCATTGTTTCTCAGAGTTGCAAGGGTTCCTTCTAGGAGTTGCAGTCCAGGAGGTTGTGTTTAGGTCAGCATGGAGAATCTGTTGCAGCCGCCGCTCAGCCATCACACACAGATTGCATGCAGCAGCTCTGTCGGGCCTTCGGTGTGGATCCAGCGCCACATGAGTCACAGGACATGGCTGTAACAGCACCAATTTTTCGCATTCATATGCCACAGAGTCACAGCCCAGCAACAGAAGGGTATAGGCTTCCATGCAAGACATCCAAGACAGCACCCAGGTGGCCGCAGCCTTGCCCCATGGCTCACGCACCTGCGGCGACTCCAGTGGCTTTAGCAGAAACCATTGCAACTTTGCAAGCAGACCTTGCCAGAAACAGAGCGGCCGGAGTGCAACCCAAGCATGCCAGATACCGAGCAAAGAAGGAAGCAGCCTCTGGAGGTTTTAGCCCTCTTGCTTGCAAAGCGATCGTTGCCGTCTATGTGTTGTCGGACTGCAATATGGAGCTAGCGCTTCGCTTCGCTGCCTGTGGCCAGCAGTCAAGCCGACCTCAGGGACAACACGGGTTGTGGTGGAAGATTTGTTTTTGAGCACCACAGACTTAGACTTGCAGCACATTTTTTCACCTTCCGCGACTCCGTGGGCACGGCCAGTGCGGCATGCAGCCGCTTTTCTGCAGAGGCTAACACTTTCAACTGGGTTCTGGCTTGCAACCACGTCGGTGTAGCACCGCTATCGCTGGATGTCTATGCCACGTGGGAGAAAGCGCGGTTTGGCAGCCTCCTGGAGGGTTTGCCTCCTCGCCGGCATGTGAATCAATGGGTGCAGCGCTTCCGAGCCAAGTGGAACCTGCGGCGCCGAGTCCTACGTCCACAAGTGCACAGGGACCCAGTCACGGTGCAGGCTAAGCCGCCAAGCACGGTCGTGTTTTTGCGACCGTTTTCCGGCTCCAAAAATGGGGCCGGGCAAGCTCATTGCAATTCGGACCTCCTCCCACATGTGGTCATGTTTTCCTAGCCTCCCTTCTCGGCTTCGCCCTGTCAGGTGAGAACCTTTTGGCAGTTACTCTCCTACTACGTGAACACGAAGTTTGTGGACAAGACTCCGCTGTTTTTGAATTTAGACGAATCTAGCATTCCCTACACCATGCTGCAATTGCCCGGCTGCGTTGCTTTGCCACGACATGCCAGTCTTCGCATGCCTGTCCGGAAACAAGACGTGCGAGGGCTTTGACCTATGTGAGCATCATTTGTGATGCGCCGCATATTCAAGGCAAGTTGCCGCACTACCTTTTTGGGACTGAGACCAAGCTGACACAGAAGTTGCTGAGGGGCCAGCGGCGCTTGCCACGAACGGCGCTGCACATAGTACGTCAGAAAAGTGCTTGGACATCCTGCAAGAACATCACCAAGATTGTGCGCGATCTAGGCAAAGTCTTAAAACCTTATCCATTTCAACCTCTCTTGTTGCTGGATGTTGCGTCCTCACATCTCGCAAAGGAAACCATGGGGTGCGCTCGGCGCAATGGTGTCCAGCTCCTGTACATACCAGCCGGATGCACAGACAAAATCCAACCGTTAGATATAGCAGGTTTCCACCCATTGAAAACACATTTGAAGAGGAAGTACCAGGAACTGAGGGCAGGTTCCTGTGAGGTTTGATAGACCCGTTAGCCTGGCTTTTTGAACTCATGCAGTGTCCCAGCTACTTTGCCGGCAAGAGTTGGAAACGCACTTTTGAATCTGTTGGTGCGGCGAAGCCGCCCGATACGGCGCACCTCCATACGGAGTTGCGAAAATTTATGGATATGCCACTGCATATGCCTCCAGGCAGCAAGCCCTCTAAAGACGCCATGCAAAGCATCTGGCCTGAGCGACGCCGTATGGCGTACGCGTCCACGGCTCTGTTGTGACGAGGTGCGAGCCGGGAGAAAAATTGCGCGGCAGAGCACACATTGGCAGACATACTATCAGGGTACATCGGTGCATGACCATTTTGTCACATTCTCGTAGCCATGTTTCTGGGGTCGTGAACAGGGTGAAAAGGAGGTACCAGGCAAGCACAAAGAGAACACAGGATCATCTTGAGGACTGCATGCAGTTTGAGTGGAGCAAGCCTGTTGTTCGCCCGCCTTGAGTGCCATGTCCGCTGCTGATGCAAACGCCCCGGCAGCTGCAGCCCCACCGGCCGCGGCTGATAGGGTTGCTGTGCTGAAGGAAGAGCGCAAAAATTTGAAACGCCAGTTAGCAGCAGCCACCAAAGAACTACAGAACCAGGAGGGTGCATGTAAACGCATGGATACGGTGTCTTTCCGTGAGTGCAGGTGGGACATGTGAACGCTGAACCCATGTTGAAAGACATGTACTCCATAGCCTGCAGGAAAGGAAACGAAGACGTCTTCTACGACAAGCATGAAAGCTGGATGTGAGTGATTTGACGTGGCTGCTGGCACGTCGCATGCATCCAATGGCAAGCCCGCATGAGTAGAGTCAAGCCGTGCACTATGTAGAAAGCGCCATGCCAAAGACATAGAGCGCTTGGAGTGAGAGCGGCCATGTGAAGGTTCGAAAGCACCATGCCAAAGGCATGGACACTAGGAGGGAAAGCTGGTAACCGCAGACTTGCAAGCGCCATGGTCAAGACATAGAGCGCTTGGAATGAGACCATGTCAAGGCTGAAACCCAATGCCAAAGGCATAGCGCGGCAGGAGGGAAAGCTGGAAACCGCAGACTTGCAAGCGCCATGTCGAAGACAAAGCGCTTGGAAGACATGCGCGGTCCAGAGACCCCATTTAGAAGACATCCAGGGATACAACGCTAGATAGACAAGATATCTCCCCAAGAATCTTCCCACACCCCACCTCCAAAACATCACCGCCCCAAGAATCTTCCCACACCCCACCTCCAAAACATCACCTGACCCCCCCTGGTATATTATTATAATTCCCAAACGGGGTATGCGGTCCCGCTCCTATAAATTCACAGGTAAAGTGGTCCCGCCGACGGCGGGACCGGTCCCGCCTGCAACCTGGAATCGTGGGAATTCCAACATTTTGCGGTCCCGCCGCGGTCCCGCTGCGGTCCCGCCTATAGTAATTGCGTACTGTCGCGCGCAGCAGCAACAGCAGCTTTAAGACATTACCCCCATGCACATCCTTCCCATTCCATCATTTGCAGCGGCCATGTTCCCACATCACATCTACCTCTTTTCCACCCCTTCTTCCAGCTTCCATTCCTTGTTTTTGCAGTGCTGTCGCAGCATGGCGTCTGTGGATCGCACGTGTGCGAAGCGGCAGCCGGAGAGAACTGCAGTCACGTCGGGTGAAAACATGGGCCGTGAGCGGGTTTGTTTCTGGGGCAAACCGTCTCTGTAGATATTGCTACTCAGACACGTGCCTCTACCAGTCACATTTCTCTAGCGGAAATCATCAGCAGCATTCCTGGGGGTCAACGGTCGACACGCTTTTTCCAGACCTGTGGGCCATATGCACGTCCAGCTGTTTGTGACAATGGAATCCTAGCAGACTATCTGCTCCATGTGCTTTTTTCATGCTCAAGCCTGTGACCTGCATTCTGCTTTAAGGACGTGGTGGTGAGTTCCTTGCTGTTTCTAGTGTCAAGCCCTCTCCAAAGGAAATGGGCCACCTGACAGCAAAGCGGGGTGTCGCAAGCCACTGACGTAGCACATCGCATTGGAGCCTTGCACCCAAGACATGCCATGCAAACAGGATGTTTCCGCATTGCACTTGGGCCGAGCCATGAGATCCTCCACCACACGGAAGCGTGCTGCGTGCGGGTCGTTGCGGGAACTGCTGCAAGCCAACCAGCTCGAGGTGCCGAAATTTCGGGGTGAATTGTCTCGCGCCGACTTTGCAGCGCAACGACAGCGCCTGGAGAACTGCAACTTGTCTCCGAGTGACACTCAGAAGCTGCGAGACATCATTGACCTCTATGAGGTGCCTCACCTGTTTGTCGGGTGCTAAAGACTGCGACCCGTTGTTCGGGTCACTTTTCACATTTCTCACCCTGCTGCGACTTGCTCAGCCGTCATGGTTGGTGCTACCATTCGCTGGGTTTGCACGGCCTTCTGGTTCACACTGTTTCTAATCAGCTTTGCAGGGCGTTGCAGCAGCAGACGAAGCTGGTGCAGCAGCATCGACACAAGAGGATGTGGATATGGCAGCAGCCCCCGGACCAGGTCAGACCGCAAGTAGTTGCCATTCTGTCCCTGCATCCGGGACGGTGCTTTCCGGAGGGTAAGAGACCTAGAGCAGTGGATGGACATGACATGCATCAGTGACAGAAGGCAAGCCTCAGCCTTGCATGCAGATGGGAGAGACTGAACTAGAAGGGGTATAGTCATGAGTCCTAGTAGCAGCCACTTCATTGTTGCACATTTTTCACAGGTGATTCCCGCCCTTTTCGTCTTCGAGCACGAGCAGTGTTGGTAACCTACAATTCCTTGCAGCTGCAGCTGGCGGATTTCGATGAGTTCCTTACTTGGCTTGCAACGTGTGAGTGGGTCGGCAAAGGGAGTGCCACGATGGAATCAAGTTTGCGTTCGGAGGATGCTGGCCGTCTACATATTCATTGCTTCCTGGAATCCGCCCGCCCCGTCGACTGGCAATCATGCACGGCGCTCCGTTTCAAGGGCATTCAGCCCAATCTTTCCCCATGTCGGGCACGGGGCGCACGCTGGCGAGATGCGGCAGACCAAGAACATTTTTACGTTTGGGCTGCAAAGGTGCATCTCCGTTGGGTTACCTTGTAACGACATTCTATCTCATGTTGAAAGTTGCAGTTCATGTAGGCCACCTTTGTCACTAATCCGATTGTGTGGCAGCAGCATGACGTAGCTTCTAGTTGATCATCAGTAGACCTGGCAGCTTTGCAGCAGATCGTGTTTGCAGTCAAACATTTTGTAGGCCACCTTGGTCTGGGCACCCACGAGCCTGATTTGGATGAAATGAACTCATTGGACCGCTATCTACGTGGTTGGTCTTGCATAGGCAATCCTTCTTCTTTGTACGCATTGATTCAAGATTTATCACTATCGATATATCGAAATATATCTCTGCATATAAACATATATATGTGGTGATCAATCTGAAGGTCCTGATAACGAGTTTCAATTGCAAACACAGTTCATTTGTGCTGGGACCCCGCGCGAAAGTTTGTTTGCGAAACAGAAACTGTTTGCTTCGCGAAAGTGTCGCGAACGGTGGCTAGACTGCATCATCCTCATGTCTTACAGTACCGCTTGTTAAGGCTACCACCGACTCCTGCTTGGTCGCGGGGTCCGCAGGAGACTGGACCGCACAGTGGCCTGTTCCCTTCATAGGTAGCAGCCAGCTTCGAAGGTCACGCTTCGCCAGAGGCCCAAATACCATGGTGCGCAGCAAATCCTTGCCACCTGCCGCTGGTCCTGCTAACGTGCTTCTGAAGTCTCAAGAAACAACCGCGAAATGCAGCAGCCAAGCTTCGAACAGGGACACTTTGCAATAGCCAAACACCAAGGCACCTGGTGTTTGCTTTTCCTTTGCCGCCCCCCCGTGCTCCTGGCTGTGGTCTGCGGAGACAAGTCTTTGCACGACAGTTGCACGCAAGTGCTGCAAAAGACTAGGTAAAGTTAAGGGGCATTTTGAAGGGCGTGGCCCAGTAAGCCTTGCTAAAAAAGTTCCTCAGCAGCAAGAACCTGTTCGCGAAGGGGATTCCGTGATGCTAGCACAATGTTTGCAAGGTTATGAAGCACTTTTCCGTGCTAATTTGGTGTGATTTGGCCTGTGCCGATTGAATCTTCATAAGCGGAGTTATTGCTCAACATGGGTTGCGCGAAAGATACACATGCAGTTCGCGAAGGATGCGCGAAGAAACTTTTTGCTTCGCGATAAATGGCCGTTTGCAGAGACAGGAATTGACAGCAAGCGGCATATGTAGATTGTTTCGTCGCCAGCATCACATCTAATCTAATTGCCTGGACCCACCACCAGATCATTTCCTCGGCTGACATGCCTTGAGTGCTGGGTGGAATTCACCCGGGCGATCTGTGCAGGTAGGAACCCATTTCGTTGCCACCAGCTCCCACGAGGCGTTCAAGGACTACACAGTGCAGGGCAGATGGCTGGATGCGCTGTGGAGTGGGCACAAGCTTTCTCATCAGCAGTACCTGCAGTACGCGTGCCTGGGTTAAGCAGCATTGTTTTCATTCCGGAGATACATCAGGGTCCACATTTTATTGGACGCTCCATGGCTGCATGGCGATCAGGCATATGAGATATACTATAGAGACATTTTTCGAGAGATTAGATACACACGCACACACAACATATATATATATTATCTCATGCGAGAAGATCTATACAAATATATGCTTTCGATATCTATCGATAATCTATCTATGGATATATATATCTATTTATATATATTACATGAGACCAGGGTTTGTCGGGATGCCAAAGACTCACTTTAGGCGTTTTTGTCATTGCAGGTTGACTTGTCAATAGTGTTTATCGTCCACCTTGATTGATTTGAGCTCTATATGGAAGGGAAGGAACCCATTGTCCGAGAAATGATTAAACCCAACTATAATGTTCTTTATCATATTTTATGTGGTCTTGGAATATGGGTACCATAATAAACAATAATATAATAAAGTGGGATGGAGAAAACCTTAAATTCCAACGAGGTCTGCATACCTATTTATAAACACATATGCGCACGAAAAACACGATCAGAATTCCTTGTCCCGATTCTGCTGGGGCGCGAACGGTTCGCGAAAGGGTGGCGTGCGGGCAGTTTTCGGGTACCAGAATATTGACCAAATCCGAAAAGATTTGTATGAAATGGAACATAACATAAACCCAATGTGAATTTCAGTGGGACCACTTCATAGCAGGTCCATTTCATAGAATAGGGAACGTCACAAACACCTATTTTGTTTATAAAAGTGCTGCTTCGAGTCTGATAACGTGTCCGAACATAAGCAATAATTTGGCCGTAACATATCTTCAGATACCTTCAAATATCCCCCTTGGAATTTCCTCTACAGAATCAAGAACGTTGGGTCCTGGAAAATGGTGCGTTTTAACCCCCTGCTTTGTTTAGGGGTACCTACCCAGTGTCAACGCTTTCAATTGTATAGAGGACCTTGGGGCCTCTGATTCTATAGAGATTTCATGTTGAATACAGCACTGAGTCCTAGTCAGCAGAAAGCCTTAGCCACTGCGATTCTATAGTTGGATCTGTTCTCTTTGGGTGTATGTCATGTTCTTCAATTCTATAGAGAAGTATTGGCAGAACAAATTTCCCACAACAATTCGGTCATCATCATTGATCATCCTTGTATATAATCGAAGAGGTTGACAGTGAAGACTTGGAGCCTTTGAGCTCTATAAAATTGGGAATGCATAAGGTAAGGTAGGCAAGAGCAACTGGAGCATTCAGGTCAGCTGTCAATGAATGACACTTGGGGAGCCTGATTTTATAGAAGGCCAACTAACCCCCCCAACCAAAAAACGGCTCTACGAGAGTGACTTGGGGGCAGCGATTCTAAAGAGATTGTCAACTTGAAAATACCTTGGGGTCTCTGATTCTATAGATGCATTTTCAGAAAGAGGGCCAATGTCTCCAGAATTATCACTATAAAAGTGTCAACACCGTGTGCAGCAGGTTGCAGGTGCGCTTGGGCTATATCACCCGCAAACGCGCTGTGGAAGCAGTCATGCAGCAGGAGAGCGAAAGTCGCCTCCGACGTGAGCAGGCCGAAGTGGTGGCCCAGCTCCAGCCATTGCAAAAGCCATTTTTGCCAGAAGTGGTTGCCCGAGTCGAAGACTGGGCCAAACAGTATTCCATTTTAGATTCTCGGTACAAATTTCTTGTGCTCCGGGCGCCTTCGCGCGCTGGCAAAAGCACCTTGGCAAAATGCCTCCATTTCGTTTTGCCTACGTATATCCAGAAGCCTCCTTTCATTCAAACTGTCCAGGGTGCCACGGCCGCTGAGTTACAACATTACGACAGAGATTCTCACGGCTTTATCCTGTTCGACAATTGCAATTCTATGTCCTTTGTGCTATCTCAGCGGGCCTTATTTCAGGCAAACCCAGACTTTCATCGCTTAGGCCAGTCACAGACGAACATATTCTCATATCAGGTTTATTTATTCAGGGTCCCCATTGTGATCACCATAGATGAATCAACTGACTGGGATGATGACGAACCATGGATTCGCGAGAATCAGCATTTGGTGCAGCTTACCGGCCCGTGTTATCATTTGGAGTAACAGCCTGCATGGGGTAGAGAAAGGCATGGCTTGGGTTAGGTTTGTGAAACCGCCTGCGGGGGAGATTTGGGTCTACAGCTGCTTGAACCCTCAATGTGCTTCTGCCATGTGGGTGCATGCTGTACGTGCATTGTTTCTCAGAGTTGCAAGGGTTCCTTCTAGGAGTTGCAGTCCAGGAGGTTGTGTTTAGGTCAGCATGGAGAATCTGTTGCAGCCGCCGCTCAGCCATCACTCACAGATTGCATGCAGCAGCTCTGTCGGGCCTTCGGGGTGGATCCAGCGCCACATGAGTCACAGGACATGGCTGTAACAGCACCAATTTTTCGCATTCATATGCCACAGAGTCACAGCCCAGCAACAGAAGGGTATAGGCTTCCATGCAAAGACATCCAAGACAGCACCCAGGTGGCCGCAGCCTTGCCCCATGGCTCACGCACCTGCGGCGACTCCAGTGGCTTTAGAAGAAACCATTGCAACTTTGCAAGCAGACCTTGCCAGAAACAGAGCGGCCGGAGTGCAAGCCAAGCATGCCAGATACCGAGCAAAGAAGGAAGCAGCCTCGGGAGGTTTTAGCCCTCTTGCTTGCAAAGCGATCGTTGCCGTCTATGTGTTGTCGGACTGCAATATGGAGCTAGCGCTTCGCTTCGCTGCCCTGTGGCAGCAGTCAAGCCGACCTCAGGAAACACGGGTTTGGTGGAAGATGTGACGATTGTTATTGGGTTGTCAGGTTCACCATCAGCGTCTACAGCCAGGGGTTTTTGAGCCCCACAGACTTAGACTTGCAGCACATTTTTTCACCTTCCGCGACTCCGTGGGCACGGCCAGTGCGGCATGCAGCCGCTTTTCTGGCAGAGGCTAACACTTTCAACTGGGTTCTGGCTTGCAACCACGTCGGTGTAGCACCGCTATAGCTGGATGTCTATGCCACGTGGGAGAAAGCGCGGTTTGGCAGCCTCCTGGAGGGTTTGCCGCCTCGCCGGCATGTGAATCAATGGGTGCAGCGCTTCCGAGCCAAGTGGAAACTGCGGCGCCGAGTCCTACGTCCACAAGTGCACAGGGACCCAGTCACGGTGCAGGCTAAGGCGCCAAGCACGGTCGTGTTTTTGCGACCGTTTTCCGGCTCCAAAAAATGGGGCCGGGCAAGCTCATTGCAATTCGGACCTGCTCCCACATGTGGTCATGTTTTCCTAGCCTCCCTGCTCGGCTTCGCCCTGTCAGGTGAGAACCTTTTGGCAGTTACTCTCCTACTACGTGAACACGAAGTTTGTGGACAAGACTCCGCTGTTTTTGAATTTAGACGAAACTAGCATTCCCGCACACATGACGCATTGCCCCGCTGGCTGTTTGATTTGCACGCCATGCCAGTCTTCGCATGCCTCCCGACGCACACGGAAACAAAGAGTGCGAGGGGCTTTTGACCTATGTGAGCATAATTTGGATTGCGCCCGCATATTCAAGGCCAAGTTGGCCGCACTAACCTTTTTGGGACTGAGACAAGACTGACAACAGAGTTTGATGAGGGCAGCGGCGCTTGGAACAAACGCGATGCCACATTAGTACGTCGAAAAGTGCTTGGACATCCTGCAAGAAACATCACCAAGATTTGTGCGCGGAATCTTAGGCAAAGTCTAAAACCTTATATTCAAACCTATCTTGTTGCTGGATGTTGCGTCCTCACATCTCGCAAAGGAAACCATGGTGTGCGCTCGGCGCAATGGTGTCCAGCTCCTGTACATACCAGCCGGATGTACAGACAAAATCCAACCGTTAGATATAGCAGGTTTCCACCCATTGAAAACACATTTGAAGAGGAAGTACCAGGAACTGAGGGCAGGTTTCTGTGAGGGTTTGATAGACCCGTTAGCCTGGCTTTTTGAACTCATGCAGTGTCCCAGCTACTTTGCCGGCAAGAGTTGGAAACGCACTTTTGAATCTGTTGGTGCGGCGAAGCCGCCCGATACGGCGAACCTCCATACGGAGTTGCGAAAATTTATGGATATGCCACTGCATATGCCTCCAGGCAGCAAGCCCTCTAAAGAAGCCATGCAAAGCATCTGGCCTGAGCGACGCCGTATGGCGTACGCGTACAAGGCTCTGTTGTGACGAGGTGCGAGCCGGGAGAAAAATTGCGCGGCAGAGCACACATTGGCAGACATACTATCAGGGTACATCGGTGCATGACCATTTTGTCACATTCTCGTAGCCATGTTTCTGGGGTCGTGAACAGGGGTGAAAAGGAGGTACCAGGCAAGCACAAAGAGAACACAGGATCATCTTGAGGACTGCATGCAGTTGGAGGGGAGCAAGCCTGTTGTTCGCCCGCCTTGAGTGCCATGTCCGCTGCTGATGCAAACGCCGCGGCAGCTGCAGCCCCACCGGCCGCGGCTGATAGGGTTGCTGTGCTGAAGGAAGAGCGCGAAAATTTGAAACGCCAGTTAGCAGCAGCCACCAAAGAACTACAGAACCAGGAGAGTGCATGTAAATGCATGGATACGGTGTCTTTTCGTGAGTGCAGGTGGGACATGTGAACGCTGAACCCATGTTGAAAGACATGTACTCCATAGCCTGCAGGAAAAGAAACGAAGACGTCTTCTACGACAAGCAGGAAAGCTGGATGTGAGTGATTTGACGTGGCTGCTGGCACGTCGCATGCATCCAATGGCAAGCCCGCATGAGTAGAGTCAGGCCGTGCACTATGTGGAAAGCGCCATGCCAAAGACATAGAGCGCTTGGAGTGAGAGCGGCCATGTGAAGGTTCGAAAGCACCATGCCAAAGGCATGGACACTAGAGGGAAAGCTGGGACAACAGCGGCAGACTTGTCAAAGCGCCATGGTTCACAGACCAAGGATCCTTTGTGAATGACGTACCCTTTCGCGGAAGGAATCGCCAATACAAAGGCAAGAGCCGAAGGCAGGAGTGAAAGCTGGAAACCGCAGACTTGCAAGCGCATGTCGAAGACAAAGCGCTTGGAAGACATGCGCGGTCCAGAGACCCCATTTAGAAGACATCCAGGGATACAACGCTAGATAGACAAGATATCTCCCCAAGAATCTTCCCACACCCCACCTCCAAAACATCACCTCCCCAAGAATCTTCCCCCACCCCCCCCCCAAAACATCACCTGACCCCCCCTGGTATATTATTATAATTCCCAAACGGGGTAAATACCTAATCGCGCCAGTATTTCCCTAACCCCTCGTTTTTACAAATATTTTCACACCCCACAAACAAAAAACCAAGGGGGTAGGCGGTCCCGCTCTATAAATTACAGGTAAAGTAAAGTGGTCCCGCCGACGGCAGGGACCGCGGTCCCGCCTGACAACCTGGAATCGTGGGAATTCCCAACATTTTGCGGTTCCCGCAGCGTCCCGCGGCGGTTCCCGCCTATAGTAATTGCGACTGTCGCGATTTCATGTTGAATACAGCACTGAGTCCTAGTCGGCAGAAAGCCTTAGCCACTGCGATTCTATAGTTGGATCTGTTCTCTTTGGGTGTATGTCATGTTCTTCAATTCTATAGAGAAGTATTGGCAGAACAAATTTTCCACAACAATTCGTTCATCATCATTGATCATCCTTGTATATAATCGAAGAGGTTGACAGTGAAGACTTGGAGCCTTTGAGCTCTATAAAATTGGGAATGCATAAGGTAAGGTAGGCAAGAGCAACTGGAGCATTCAGGTCAGATGTCAATGAATGACACTTGGGGAGCCTGATTTTATAGAAGGCCAACTAACCCCCCCAACCAAAAAACGGCTCTACGAGAGTGACTTGGGGGCAGCGATTCTAAAGAGATTGTCAACTTGAAAATACCTTGGGTCTCTGATTCTATAGATGCATTTTCAGAAAGAGGGCCAATGTCTCCAGAATTATCACTATAAAAGTGTCAACACCGGGTGCAGCAGGTTGCAGGTGCGCTTTGGCTATATCACCCGCAAACGCGCTGTGGAAGCAGTCATGCAGCAGGAGAGCGAAAGTCGCCTCCGACGTGAGCAGGCCGAAGTGGTGGCTCAGCTCCAGCCATTGCAAAAGCCATTTTTGCCAGAAGTGGTTGCCCGAGCCGAAGACTGGGCCAAACAGTCTTCCATTTTAGATTCTCGGTACAAATTTCTTGTGCTCCGGGCGCCTTCGCGCGCTGGCAAAAGCACCTTGGCAAAATGCCTCCATTTCGTTTTGCCTACGTATATCCAGAAGCCTCCTTTCATTCAAACTGTCCAGGGTGCCACGGCCGCTGAGTTAAAACATTACGACAGAGATTCTCACGGCTTTATCCTGTTCGACAATTGCAATTCTATGTCCTTTGTGCTATCTCAGCGGGCCTTATTTCAGGCAAACCCAGACTTTCATCGCTTAGGCCAGTCACAGACGAACATATTCTCATATCAGGTTTATTTATTCAGGGTCCCCATTGTGATCACCAGAGATGAATCAACTGACTGGGATGATGACGAACCATGGATTCGCGAGAATCAGCATTTGGTGCAGCTTACCGGCCCGTGTTATCATTTGGAGTAACAGCCTGCATGGGGTAGAGAAAGGCATGGCTTGGGTTAGGTTTGTGAAACCGCCTGCGGGGGAGATTTGGGTCTACAGCTGCTTGAAACCTCAATGTGCTTCTGCCATGTGGGTGCATGCTGTACGTGCATTGTTTCTCAGAGTTGCAAGGGTTCCTTCTAGGAGTTGCAGTCCAGGAGGTTGTGTTTAGGTCAGCATGGAGAATCTGTTGCAGCCGCCGCTCAGCCATCACTAACAGATTGCATGCAGCAGCTCTGTCGGGCCTTCGGTGTGGATCCAGCGCCACATGAGTCACAGGACATGGCTGTAACAGCACCAATTTTTCGCATTCATATGCCACAGGGTCACAGCCCAGCAACAGAAGGGTATAGGCTTCCATGCAAAGACATCCAAGACAGCACCCAGGTGGCCGCAGCCTTGCCCCATGGCTCACGCACCTGCGGCGACTCCAGTGGCTTTAGCAGAAACCATTGCAACTTTGCAAGCAGACCTTGCCAGAAACAGAGCGGCCGGAGTGCAAGCCAAGCCTGCCAGATACCGAGCAAAGAAGGAAGCAGCCTCTGGAGGTTTTAGCCCTCTTGCTTGCAAAGCGATCGTTGCCGTCCATGTGTTGTCGGACTGCAATATGGAGCTAGCGCTTCGCTTCGCTGCCCTGTGGCCAGCAGTCAAGCCGACCTCAGGGACAACACGGGTTGTGGTGGAAGATTGTTTTTGAGCACCACAGACTTAGACTTGCAGCACATTTTTTCACCTTCCGCGACTCCGTGGGCACGGCCAGTGCGGCATGCAGCCGCTTTTCTGGCAGAGGCTAACACTTTCAACTGGGTTCTGGCTTGCAACCACGTCGGTGTAGCACCGCTATCGCTGGATGGCTATGCCACGTGGGAGAAAGCGCGGTTTGGCAGCCTCCTGGAGGGTTTGCCGCCTCGCCGGCATGTGAATCAATGGGTGCAGCGCTTCCGAGCCAAGTGGAACCTGCGGCGCCGAGTCCTACGTCCACAAGTGCACAGGGACCCAGTCACGGTGCAGGCTAAGGCGCCAAGCACGGTGGTGTTTTTGCGACCGTTTTCCGGCTCCAAAAATGGGGCCGGGCAAGCTCATTGCAATTCGGACCTGCTCCCACATGTGGTCATGTTTTCCTAGCCTCCCTGCTCGGCTTCGCCCTGTCAGGTGAGAACCTTTTGGCAGTTACTCTCCTAATACGTGAACACGAAGTTTGTGGACAAGACTCCGCTGTTTTTGAATTTAGACGAAACTAGCATTCCCTACACCATGCTGCAATTGCCCGGCTGCGTTGCTTTGCCACCGAACATTGCCAGTCTTAGCATTGCCTGTCGGAAACAGACGTGCGATGGGGCTTGACCTTTATGTGGCAATCATTTGGATGCGCAGCCATACCTTCAAGGCCAATGCCCCATCCTGCCCCCCGAACCATACCCCTTTTTGGGACTGAGCACCAAGCTGACACAGAAGTTGCGGACCGGGGCAAGCGGCCGCCCCCCCCACCCCCCTCCCCTCCCCCCTTTTTGCGCGCTTGCCACAAACGGCGCTGCACATAGTACGTCAGAAAAGGGCTTGGACATCCTGCAAGAACATCACCAAGATTGGGCGCGATCTAGGCAAAGTCTTAAAACCTTATCCATTTCAACCTATCTTGTTGCTGGATGTTGCGTCCTCACATCTCGCAAAGGAAACCATGGTGTGCGCTCGGCGCAATGGTGTCCAGCTCCTGTACATACCAGCCGGATGTACAGACAAAATCCAACCGTTAGATATAGCAGGTTCCACCCATTGAAAACACATTTGAAGAGGAAGTACCAGGAACTGAGGGCAGGTTCCTGTGAGGGTTTGATAGACCCGTTAGCCTGGCTTTTTGAACTCATGCAGTGTCCCAGCTACTTTGCGGGCAAGAGTTGGAAACGCACTTTTGAATCTGTTGGTGCGGCGAAGCCGCCCGATACGGCGCACCTCCATACGGAGTTGCGAAAATTTATGGATATGCCACTGCATATGCCTCCAGCAGCAAGCCCTCTAAAGAAGCCATGCAAAGCATCTGGCCTGAGCGACGCCGTATGGCGTACGCGTACACGGCTCTGTTGTGACGAGGTGCGAGCCGGGAGAAAAATTGCGCGGCAGAGCACACATTCGCAGACATACTATCAGGGTACATCGGTGCATGACCATTTTGTCACATTCTCGTAGCCATGTTTCTGGGGTCGTGAACAGGGGTGAAAAGGAGGTACCAGGCAACCACAAAGAGAACACAGGATCATCTTGAGGCCTGCATGCAGTTTGAGTGGAGCAAGCCTGTTGTTCGCCCGCCTTGAGTGCCATGTCCGCTGCTGATGCAAACGCCGCGGCAGCTGCAGCCCCACCGGCCGCGGCTGATAGGGTTGCTGTGCTGAAGGAAGAGCGCAAAAATTTGAAACGCCAGTTAGCAGCAGCCACCAAAGAACGACAGAACCAGGAGAGTGCATGTAAATGCATGGATACGGTGTCTTTTCGTGAGTGCAGGTGGGACATGTGAACGCTGAACCCATGTTGAAAGACATGTACTCCATAGCCTGCAGGAAAGGAAACGAAGACATCTTCTACGACAAGCAGGAAAGCTGGATGTGAGTGATTTGACGTGGCTGCTGGCACGTCGCATGCATCCAATGGCAAGCCCGCATGAGTAGAGTCAAGCCGTGCACTATGTGGAAAGCGCCATGCCAAAGACATAGAGCGCTTGGAGTGAGAGCGGCCATGTGAAGGTTCGAAAGCACCATGCCAAAGGCAAGGACACTAGGAGGGAAAGCTGGCAACCGCAGACTTGCAAGCGCCATGGTCAAGACATAGAGCGCTTGGAATGAGACCATGTCAAGGCTGAAAATCCCAATGCCAAAGGCATAGCGCGGCAGGAGTGAAAGCTGGAAACCGCAGACTTCAAGCGCCATGTCGAAGACAAAGCGCTTGGAAGACATGCGCGGTCCAGAGACCCCATTTAGAAGACATCCAGGGATACAACGCTAGATAGACAAGATATCTCCCCAAGAATCTCCCCACACCCCACCTCCAAAACATCACCTGACCCCCCTGGTATATTATTATAATTCCCAAACGGGGTATGCGGTCCCGCTCCTATAAATTCACAGGTAAAGTGGTCCCGCCGACGGCGGGACCGGTCCCGCCTGCAACCTGGAATCGTGGGAATTCCCAAATTTTGCGGTCCCGCCGCGGTCCCGCTGCGGTCCCGCCTATAGTAATTGCGTACTGTCGCGCGCAGCAGCAACAGCAGCTTTAAGACATTACCCCCATGCACATCCTTCCCATTCCATCATTTGCAGCGGCCATGTTCCCACATCACAGCTACCTCTTTTCCACCCCTTCTTCCAGCTTCCATTCCTTTTTTTTGCAGTGCTGTCGCAGCATGGCGTCTGTGGATCGCACGTGTGCGAAGCGGCAGCCGGAGAGAACTGCAGTCACGTCGGGTGAAAACATGGGCGGTGAGCGGTTTTGTTTCTGGGGCAGACCGTCTCTGTAGATATTGCTACTCAGACACGTGCCTCTACCAGTCACATTTCTCTAGCGGAAATCATCAGCAGCATTCCTAGGTGTCAACGGTCGACACGCTTTTTCCAGACCTGTGGGCCATATTCACGTCCAGCTGCTTGTGACAATGGAATCCTAGCAGACTATCTGCTCCATGTGCTTTTTTCATGCCCAAGCCTGTGACCTGCATTCTGCTTTAAGGACGTGGTGGTGAGTTCCTTGCTGTTTCTAGTGTCAAGCCCTCTCCAAAGGAAATGGGCCACCTGACAGCAAAGCGGGGGGTCGCAAGCAACTTACGTAGCACATCGCATTGGAGCCTTGCACCCAAGACATGCCATGCAGACAGGATGTTTCCGCATTGCACTTGGGCCGCGGCCGAGCCATGAGATCCTCCACGACACGGAAGCGTGCTGCGTGCGGTTCGTTGCGGGAACTGCTGCAAGCCAACCAGCTCGAGGTGCCGAAATTTCGGGGTGAATTGTCTCGCGCCGACTTTGCAGCGCAACGACAGCGCCTGGAGACCTGCACCTTGTCTCCGAGTGACACTCAGAAGCTGCGAGACATCATTGACCTCTATGAGGTGCCTCACCTGTTTGTCGGGTGCTAAAGACTGCGACCCATTGTTCGGGTCAATTTTCACATTTCTCACCCTGCTGCGACTTGCTCAGCCGTCCTGGTTGGTGCTACCATTCGCTGGGTTTGCACGGCCTTCTGGTTCACACTGTTTCTACTCAGCTTTGCAGGGCGTTGCAGCAGCAGACGAAGCTGGTGCAGCAGCATCGACCCAAGAGGATGTGGATATGGCAGCAGCCCCAGGACCAGGTCAGACCGCAAGTAGTTGCCATTAGCATCCGGGACGGTACTTTCCGGAGGGTAAGAGACCTAGAGCAGTGGATGGACATGACATGCATCAGTGACAGTAGGCAAGCCTCAGCCTTGCATGCAGATGGGAGAGACTGAACTAGAAGGGGTATAGTCATGAGTCCTAGTCGCAGCCACTTCATCGTTGCACATTTTTCAGAGGTGATGCCCGCCCTTTTCGTCTTCGAGCACGAGCAGTGTTGGTAACCTACAATTCCTTGCAGCTGCAGCTGGCGGATTTCGATGAGTTTCTTACTTGGCTTGCAACGTGTGAGTGGGTCGGCAAATGGAGTGCCACGATGGAATCAAGTTTGCGTTCGGAGGATGCTGGCCGTCTACATATTCATTGCTTCCTAGAATTCGCCCGCCCCGTCGACTGGCAATCATGCACGGCGCTCCGTTTCAAGGGCATTCAGCCCAATCTTTCCCCATGTCGGGCACGGGGCGCACGCTGGCGAGATGCGGCAGACCAAGGACATTTTACGTTTGGGCTGCAAAGGTGCATCTCCGTTGGGTTACCTTGTAACGACATTCTATCTCATGTTGAAAGTTGCAGTTCATGTAGGCCACCTTTGTCACTAATCCGATTGTGTGGCAGCAGCATGACGTAGCTTCTAGTTGATCATCAGTAGACCTGGCAGCTTTGCAGCAGATCGTGTTTGCAGTCAAACATTTTGTAGGCCACCTTGGTCTGGGCCCCCACGAGCCTGATTTGGATGAACTGAACTCATTGGACCGCTATCTACGTGGTTGGTCTTGCATAGGCAATCCTTCTTCTTTGTACGCATTGATTCAAGATTTATCCCTATCGATATATCGAAATATATCTCTGCATATAAACATATATATGTGGTGATCCATCTGAAGGTCCTGATAACGAGTTTCAATTGCAAACACAGTTCATTTGTGCTGGGACCCCGCGCGAAAGTTGTTTGCGAAACAGAAACTGTTTGCTTCGCGAAAGTGTCGCGAACGGTGGCTAGAATGCATCATCCTCATTGTCTACAGTACCGCTTGTTAAGGGCTACCACCGCCTCCCTGCTGTCGGGGGTCCGGCAGGAGACTGGGACCGCACCTTGGCTTTTCCCTTCATAGGTAGCAGCCAGCTTCCGAAGGTCACGCTTCGCCAGAGCCAAATACCATGGTGGCCAAGCACATCCTTGCACCTGCCGCTGGTCCTGCCTAACGTGGCTTTCTGAAGTCTCAAGAAACAACCGCGAAATGCAGCAGCCAAGCTTCGAACAGGGACACTTTGCAAGAGCCAAACACCAAGGCACCTGGTGTTTGCTTTTCCTTTGCCGCCCCCCCGTGCTCCTGGCTGGGGTCTGCGGAGACAAGTCTTTGCACGACAGTTGCACGCAAGTGCTGCAAAAGACTAGGTAAAGTCAAAGGGCATTTTGAAGGGCGTGGCCCAGTAAGCCTTGCTAAAAAGTTCCTCAGCAGCAAGAACTTGTTCGCGAAGGGGATTCCGTGATGCTAGCAGAATGTTTGCAAGGCTATGAAGCACTTTTCCGTGCTAATTTGGTGTGATTTGGCCCGTGCCGATTGAATCTGCATAAGCGGAGTTATTGCTCAACATGGGTTGCGCGAAAGATGCACATGCAGTTCGCGAAGGATGCGCGAAAGAAACTTTTTGCTTCGCGATAAATGGCCGTTTGCAGAGACAGGAATTGACAGCAAGCGGCATATGTAGATTGTTTCGTCGCCAGCATCACATCTAATCTAATTGTCTGGACCCACCACCAGATCATTGCCTCGGCTGACATGCCTTGAGTGCTGGGTGGAATTCACCCGGGCGATCTGTGCAGGTAGGAACCCATTTCGTTGCCACCAGCTCCTACGAGGCGTTCAAGGACTACACAGTGCAGGGCAGCTGGCTGGATGCGCTGTGGAGTGGGCACAAGCTTTCTCATCAGCAGTACCTGCAGTACGCGTGCCTGGGTTAAGCAGCATTGTTTTCATTCCGGAGATACATCAGGGTCCACATTTATTGGACGCTCCATGGCTGCATGGCGATCAGCATATGTAGATATATAGAGACATTTTTCGAGAGAGGTTTAGATACACACGCACACACACACATATATATATATCTTCGAGACAGATCTATACAAAGATATGTCTTTCTATATCTATCTATATCTATCTATGGATATATATATATCTATTTATATATATATACATGGACCCAGGGGTGCGGATGCAAAAGACTCACTTTAGGCGGTGTCATTGCAGTTGACTTGTCAATAGCTGTTTATCGATCCCCCTTGATTGAAGCTCTATATGGAAGGGAAGAACCCATGTCCGGATGAAAAGATTAAACCCATACTATAAATGTTTCTTTATCATATTTTATGTGGTCTGGAATATGGGTACCATAATATACAAGTAATAAAGTGGGATGGAGAAACCTTAAAATTCAACGAGGTCTGCATACCCCTATTTATAAACACATATGCGCACGAAAACATGATCAGAATTCCTTGTCCCGATTCTGCTGGGGCGCGAACGGTTCGCGAAAGGGTGGCGTGCGGGCAGTTTTCGGGTACCAGAATATTGAACAACCCCGAAAAGATTTGTATGAAACGGAACATAACATAAACCCAATGTGAATTTCAGTGGGACCACTTCATAGCAGGTCCATTTCATAGAATAGGGAACGTCACAAACACCTATGTTGTTTATAAAAGTGCTGCTTCGAGTCTGCTAAAGTGTCCGCACATAAGCAATAATTTGGCCGTAACATATCTTCAGATACCTTCAAATATCCCCCTTGGAATTTCCTCTACAGAATCAAGAACGTTGGGTCGTGGAAAATGGTGCGTTTTAACCCCCTGCTTTGTTTAGGGGTACCTACCCAGTGTCAACGCTTTCAATTGTATAGAGGACCTTGGGGCCTCTGATTCTATAGAGATTTCATGTTGAATACAGCACTGAGTCCTAGTCAGCAGAGAGCCTTAGCCACTGCGATTCTATAGTTGGATATGTTCTCTTTGGGTGTATGTCATGTTGTTCAATTCTATAGAGAAGTATTGGCAGAACCAATTTCCCACAACAATTCTTTCATCATCATTGATCATCCTTGTATATAATCGAAGAGGTTGACAGTGAACACTTGGAGCCTTTGAGCTCTATAAAATTGGGAATGCATAAGGTAAGGTAGGCAAGAGCAAATGGAGCATTCAGGTCAGCTGTCAATGAATGACACTTGGGGAGCCTGATTTTATAGAAGGCCAACTAACCCCCCCAACCAAAAAACGGCTCTACGAGAGTGACTTGGGGGCAGCGATTCTAAGAGATTGTCAACTTGAAAATACCTTGGGGTCTCTGATTCTATAGATGCATTTTCAGAAAGAGGGCCAATGTCTCCAGAATTATCACTATAAAAGTGTCAACACCGTGTCCAGCAGGTTGCAGGTGCGCTTGGGCTATATCACCCGCAAACGCGCTGTGGAAGCAGTCATGCAGCAGGAGAGCGAAAGTCGCCTCCGACGTGAGCAGGCCGAAGTGGTGGCTCAGCTCCAGCCATTGCAAAAGCCATTTTTGCCAAAAGTGGTTGCCCGAGTCGAAGACTGGGCCAAACAGTATTCCATTTTAGATTCTCGGTACAAATTTCTTGTGCTCCGGGCGCCTTCGCGCGCTGGCAAAAGCACCTTGGCAAAATGCCTCCATTTCGTTTTGCCTACGTATATCCAGAAGCCTCCTTTCAGTCAAACTGTCCAGGGTGCCACGGCCGCTGAGTTACAACATTACGACAGAGATTCTCACGGCTTTATCCTGTTCGACAATTGCAATTCTATGTCCTTTGTGCTATCTCAGCGGGCCTTATTTCAGGCAAACCCAGACTTCATCGCTTAGGCCAGTCACAGACGAACATATTCTCATATCAGGTTTATTTATTCAGGGTCCCCATTGTGATCACCATAGATGAATCAACTGACTGGGATGATGACGAACCATGGATTCGCGAGAATCAGCATTTGGTGCAGCTCACCGGCCCGTGTTATCATTTGGAGCAACAGCCTGCATGGGGTAGAGAAAGGCATGGCTTGGGTTAGGTTTGTGAAACCGCCTGCGGGGGAGATTTGGGTCTACAGCTGCTTGAACCCTCAATGTATATATTTATACATACATACATACATACATACATACATACATACATACATACATACATAATATATATATATACACATATTAATTTAGATATACATTATATATATATATATACATCATATACATAATATACATATATTATATATTATATCCATAATTTTTGGATTCCCATGTCATGGGGGTATGGATGGCCATAGACATCCATAAACCGTTGATATATTCCTGGTTATATACCCATTACATTCCCATGGCCCTTGGCAATCAATCCTGGCAAGTGAAAATCCTACATCTATTGATGTTTTTTTTTCCCATGTACATATATATGTAGAGAGAGAGAGAGATATAGTATATAGATAGCATATTCCTGGTTAGAAACCCATGATATTACAATCTATATTCCCATCTATAGATATTCCATCCTTGTTGGTGACC
Organism: Cladocopium goreaui; assembly: GCA_947184155.2. NCBI lineage: Eukaryota > Dinophyceae > Suessiales > Symbiodiniaceae > Cladocopium > Cladocopium goreaui. The sequence continues at coordinate 2,760 of CAMXCT020003408.1, read as the reverse complement.
GATTCTTCTATCCGCAGGTTTTCGCCAAATTCTTGGGGAGGAGCATCCGGACACCCTGGTGGCCCAAGCCAACCTTCAAGCCTTGCTGGAGGAGCCGTAACGGAGCTTCTGCAGTAGGTTTGGATATGTTTGGCTGAAAATTGCCTGAAATGGTTTTTTCTTAATTTATGGGGGATATGGTTTAGTGACTTCATTTTCCCTTTTTTTTCTTATGGGGGATATCGTTTAGTGATTAAAAAAAACCTATTGAAGTGATAGAGAAGGGGTATCCCATGGTATCCCCAATTTTTGAGACAAAGATCCAAATGAAACCATGCCATCATTTCTCAAAAATTGGGGATACCCCTTCTCAAAAATGGCAGTAAAAACCATCATAATTTTTGAGTCACTTTCCTTTTTGTAGGTTTTTACTGCCATGATTTCCCCCATGCCATCATTTCTGCTGCCAGACTTGGTGCTTCACCCTTCGGTCGATTACAACCCCACTTAGTTCGCTGGACATTGCACCTACCCTACTTACCCTCTGGTAAACAAACATAAGTGTGGAAAATCACAATGTTTTATGGCTAAATCAACTCTAAATGGCAATTTTCAATAGCTATGTTAGTTTACCAGATGGTATACCTGGGGTGAACTAACTGATTCTTGCGAATCTTGCGGTGAATCACCGTCCGTAAGATCCACAGTCGAAAAGAGTCCGTCTATCCCTTCAAGTCCAGGGATGGATTTTCGCATGAGGGTTGTATGCAAAATGCCAGGTTCAAGCTGCAAAAATGAAATCCTCATGTAATTTCATGATTTTGGGATTCAAACTCATGGTCCAACCGTCCATGTTTGTTGTTTTTACACCTGTATTCTGGGATCACAGGACACCATCCAAAGATGGGGATTTTCTTGGTACCAACGGACCCACAAAATGGGTCATTTTGGCCGGGTTTGTCTGAAAGGGTGCCCTCAACCCAGTGTTTATCACAAAATTCTTCCTGTGAAATTTTCTATTTGGAGGGTATACCGGTATACCCCATTTTCAAACACACCCATGTACAACATCAAGTTGCTTATATGATCTTATATATCCCATGAAATATCCCATTGATTCCCATTAGATCTCCATGAAACCCACCGAAAAATTCCCCGTGGGAGGAGATCGAAGAACGCGACTCCGCTCTATGGCGCCGTGCCATGGCGGAAGCACGTTTTTTTTCGGTGACCGTCCAAGGACATCCCATAAATCCAATGATTTATCATGGCCTTCATCATGTTTCATGGTTGATCATGTAAATTTATCATTATTATTATTAATTCTTATTATTATTAATAAATATTAATAATAATTATTATTAATAATTATTATTATTATATTATTATTATTATTTATTATTATTATTAATTATTATTTATTATTATTATTACTATTATTATATATATAAATATAAATATATATATATATGCATATAATTTTATGAGCTCAGAGGGTCAGATTGGGTTCTACCCCAGTTTCATAGAAGCACTTATATGTCTTTGGACTTCCCAAGACGATTCTTCGTTTTGGGGTAGGGTGAGGATACAGGATCGCTGCCACCTTGCGCTCCTGGGAACGCCTTTGTTGCTTTGCCTTTCTCATCCTTTCTCTTTTTTGATTTTGGTAAAAGATCTAGTCGTTGCTGTAGATTACCCAATGCTGCTGACCTGCAGATTGAATTCCTTCGTGAAATATAGTGGAACGATCCGTGCTGAAAAAGGAATACAGTAAGCTTGATCAGACATGATCAGGTCACAGTGATTCGTTTGCCTTTTCTTATCAACTTTTCAGCTACATATCAGTGGCTGCAATATGCTATAATCACAGATGTATCATCATGTTTTCAATGTGTGGTATTCACCCAATGCCGCCATAAACCGAAGAATATTATGACTTACCACAACTTTTATGGGGTTTAAACGTTTATCATTCCCAAATGGTAGTTGTTTATTGCATTGAAACCCACCTGGAACCCCATGGAACCGCGCACCGCTAGAGTGTCACCATCCCTGAGGAACCGCATGAGGCAGCGGAAAAGGCGCTGTCATTCGAAAAAGGTTGTCTTGATGGGCACCTGGACAATCATTTGGAGGTTACCTAAATGCTGGTACCCCAAATCATCCAAGTCATTGGACTAGACCATTTTAGTCTTGCGGGGGATGAACATCCATCCATCCATCTATACAGATTGTGCAGTATAGATTTAAAATTATGTGTATATATAATTATATTTATATAATATACATATGATCACATGATTATATATGCATAGTTATATGAATGCATAATTACACAATCATATATATATATATATACATATATGGTGGTATATCATTCACAGATGCTATTAGTGAAAACGTGAGAACCAAGGCCCGGAAAGTGCGTCATGAAGATGCGGCCCACTTCTGAGGAGCCTTTCGAAGACCTGGTGTATGCCTGGGAATTCATGGTGATTTAATGGTGGTTTAATGGGATTTCACAGGATTCAATGTGGATTCAATGTGGATTCAATGGGATTTTATAGGGATTTAAATGGGATTTTAATGGGATTTTAATGGGGACTACAACGAATTGATGGGAACAGAGTAGGATGATTTTTTAGGATCATCCCTTGGGTGTTGCTGGATTTTCCACACCTATGAGGGTAAGTCTAGGATTTACCAGGAAGAGATCTTGCAGGGCGGCGTAAGTGCAGTTTTGGGGTACCATAATTTTGAGCAACCCCAATAATACATATA
>CAMXCT020003407.1:0-65938 GCA_947184155.2 Cladocopium goreaui | reverse complement strand
TCCAGCATCTCGTCAGCGCTCTTGTCCTCCACCTTGATGGCCATGTAGGCAGTAGAGGCGGTGGCTGTGTCGCCCTCGGACTCGTTGACCGTGAAGTACACCGTTCTCGGCTTGTCCTGGCTGTTGCCTTTGCCAGCTTTGCCGGCCTTGGAGGGTGTTGTACTGGTAATAGACGATTCAGCTCCTTTCGGTCCCTTGCTCTTGCTGCCACCTTTGCGTACATTCTTGGGGCACGCTACATCATCACCCCAATGTCCATACTGCCCACAGCGCCTGCATGTTGTCTTGGCTTTCATAGCCTGGATGCGGGCCTTCTTCTCCTCCAGCGTCAGGTTACCTCTGACCTCATAGCTGCGTTCTTGAGACCAAAAGCCATAGTGCCCTGTCTCTTGTGCCTTCTGCCTGGCGTAGAACACCTCGCTCTCGGCCTGGAGGATGTCCGAGGCTCGTTGTAGAGCTCCGCATCATCGCCGTAGTAGGCCGCGTTGTCGTTGTAGAGGTCCTCATAGCCTCCCAGTGACTGGGATGTACTTGCCCTTGCTACTGCCTCCATGTAGTCCTCCTTGTCGATGCCTGGACTCCCGCTCATAGATACGAGAATCTTATGCCACCAGCTCCTCGCACACCTTCTTCCATGTGACATCTCCTCCAATGGCGGTGCGGATCAGGAGCTTGTGATCCTCGCTGAGTCCAGCATTCTGCAACAGCTGTTCGGCCACAATGCCGTCGGGCAACTTCAGCTCAGGGTCCAAGTTTATCATCAGCCCATACCAAACCTTCCGGCGAAGAACGTAGCTCGGAATGCTCTCACCGTGTTGTCGGGATAGAGGTCCTCCTTGCTGCGCTCCTGCTTGGTAGAGCTCTCGGGCTTCTTGGCGGCTTCGAGGCTGCAGCATCGTCTGCATGGACTGGAGCAAGTAGTCCGGTCCTTCGTCGCCAGCCAGCTTGTCCACGGCGAGGTTGCGGGCCACCTGTAAGCCAGGTCCTCTGAGACCATTTATGAGCCTGATGCCCAATGGCCCCAGCTTCTTCAGCTCCTCAGACGCCCTTGCCTTCTCACGCGCCTGCTTCAACCTGACTCTGAAGCTGTACTCGGCCCGACGTGCTGAATCGCCATCGAATCGTGGGACGCCGCTTTTGCCCTCTGTAGATGCTGACTCGTCGTGCGTCTGCGAGAACGTGTGCCATCTAAGGCTATCCAACACCGACATGGCTCGGCAGTTGGCGGGATATAAAAAGGTGTAGGGTTGTCCACCTTGTGAGGGTCTTACCAAAGGGTTCCCCCGGAGCTTATGTGCTCCGCTACCAATGCGGAATTGGTGGCCAAAAACACAGGTAAAAAGCAAGTGCATGCAATTTCCAAGTGCTTGTTTTCACTGCGGCAAATGTCGCGGTGCTTGAGCCATCCGGCATGGATGGGCAAAATGAAAGGGCCATGAGATGACATGCGGCAGGATGGATTTGATCTTCAATGTGCCATATAGTCATTCTTTTCACAAAATCAAAGTCTGAAACCGTTCCAAACCGTTTCTGCACATAGAAAGAAATCATCTCAGAAACCGTACCGACCGTTTCCGGAAGTACACATCTGCCCTGGAAACCGTTCCAAACCGTTCCGAACCGTTTCTAGGCTTTTGCATCACCTTCAAACCACCTAAATGTTAACATATTGGCAATAGATTCTGAGATAACCAAATTTTACTATAATAGGTTCTGAGATTTAAGTAACAGGTTCAAAACCCACAATTTTATACGTCAAGATCCTCCAAAATAATACACAACCGCTGGTTCTAACCTATAACTTATAAGTAACAAATCCAAAAATCTACAGAGGGACATCAAAAAATATATCCAATCCATTAGTAAAGAAAATTATCTCATACCTATTACACAAAAGCAACAAAAATCAAAGAATACGAAAGGAACATCAAAATATTTATCCGATTCCTTAGTAATAAAAATAATGTCATAGTTACCACGTAAAAGTGGCGGAAATAAAAGTAAGTGAGGCTGTCTGTGTAAATAAATATAAGTAAGGATAAGGGCGTGAGTAGGTGTAAGTAAGTGTGAGTAAGTGTGATTAAATGTGAGTAAATGTGAGTAAGTGTGAGTAATTTTTATTTAAAAAGAGTAAGTAAGGGTAAGTAAATAAAGAATAAGTAAGAGTAAATAAGGGTAAGTAAGTAAGTAAGTAGGAGTGAGTGAGAGTAAGTAAGTATAAGTAAGTAAGTGTAAGTAAGTAAGTATGAGTAAGAGTAAATAAACATAAATAAATATAAATAATGGAGGAATAAAAAGGACAGGAAAAAAATAAAAGGAAAACAAAAATATACTAATATAAAACAAAGAAAAAAATATTAAAATAAAAATATAATAAATCAAATTCCTCCAATAATTTATTTATTTGTATATCGATTTTACTTTACTCGTCTTATGGATTTTCGTTTATTTGCAAAAAAATGCTCTTTTGCAAAATCTTTGAATTTACGGCTTTTTGCACTTTTTGCGGATATTTACGGTTTTTTTTGCGTAAATTTTCGCTCGAACTCGTGTCTCATCAAAGCAAACTTCCTACTTTCAATCGAGCTCGACCGCGTCATTTCATTCCGTCCTACTCAGTCGAATTACACATAAATATCTCACAAAAAAATTCTTGTATCAAAAGGATCAAAAAATTTGCCGGGCCCGCCGATCAGTCTCTAATTCGAAACCACGGCTTAACAATTACCGCCATAACCTGAAATGCGGACACATTGTAATGAGAAGTAGTAGAAAGGTGAAACAAAATGTAAGAAGAGTTAAAAAAAGTTAAGAATTTTCAAGCAAAATGAAGAAAACTTAAAAAAACCTTGAAAAAGGTAAAAAAAATGAGAAAACCCAAGAAAAACTGAATTTAAATAAAAAAGAAGAAATATCAACGGAAAAATACGTCAAGGGAAAAAATCCGAGAGGGAGAGATGTCAAGAGAAAAAATAACAATACGTGGTCCGAAGCAGCGCTGGTTCAACCATGATGTCTTCTTCCACCAAAAGCGTTTACTGAAAAACAGCGCGCAATGTGTGGGATCATCGAAACGCGATACGCAAAGCCTCTTGGCTGCTACAAGCAAAACGCGTCCTGCAGTCCTATAGCAACACATCTTTTCTGGAAACTTCCGCCGGGTGGCTTGTGTAGGCTTCACTTGCATACCCTGTATGTACGGCCCGGTTCAATTACAGAAACGACCATTCTTATGTACTATGGTATTTCTCAAAATTTAAATGTCAAACCGCTCTTGCTGACAAAAGCAGGCAACAAAACCTTTGAAGACACAGTCGCCACAAGACTTCCCTTTTCGAGCCGTGCTCAATCGGTTAGCTAGTGCCATATGCAGCATGAACAACCTCCAAGGCAACACAATACAGTAATTTCAGACAAGAAATGCAAGCATCTAGAAAGTATGTCCACTGAGCTCATGGCGAGCACAGATGTGAGAATGGAGGCCAGAGCGAAGCCCAAAGCCTGCCATGAAAAAACAAAACATCTGTACATGCAAATCCCTTCAGAAGATTCAAACACCTGTGGTGACGGGCGTATACAAGGAGCTGGACATGATCTAATTTCACGATCTAATTTCATCTAAAGAGAGAAGTGAGAGGTTTGAGCAGACCCTGACGCACGCGATGTGGGAGCTCAGTTGGTGAAGAAGAGAAGTGATGCAGGGTTGGGCAAGTCCAGGTTGGAAGTTCTTGTGCTTGTAGGGCCCTGCAGCGTCTAATTCCATGCAAGAAAGCGCAGCTCAAGCACAACCACGATTTCATTCAATCCCCTGCCTTTTTCTTCACCATGTTTCACCATTTTTCCGCGGTAGCTTGGAGGGAGGTCCGGCAAATGCATCTTTTTCTTGAAAGAAGGCCACATAGCAGTCGCATACATAAAATTAAAGGACCGGATAACCCCACAAGTCAATTTCTTCCAATAATGAGCAACACATGTTGCAGCGGGGACGGGGAAGGAAGGAAAGACAAAGGAGGTGGTGGAGGATTGAGAAGTAAAACAAATGGTATGTGAAGAGTTGTGTGTGACAAAGTTCTATGTGAAAGATGGTGTGTGACAAAGAAAGATGGTGTGTGTGTGTGAAGCATGGTGTGTGAAAGATGGTGTGTGAAAGATGGCGTGCGATAAAGTGGTGCGTGACACATGGTGTGTGGCAGAGTGGTGTGAAAGATGGTGTGTCAAAGATGGTCGGTGGCAAAGTGGTGTGTGAAAGATTGTGTGTCAAAGATTGGGGGTGACAAGGTGGTGTGTGTGAAAGATGGTGTGTGAAAGATGGTGTGTGACAAAGTGGTGTGTGAAAGATGGTGTGTGACAAAGTGGTCAAGATGGTGTGTCAAAGATAGCGTGTGACAAAGTGGTGTGTGAAAGATGGTGTGTCAAAGGTCGTGTGTGAAAGATGTTTTGTGACAAAGCGGTGTGTGACGCATGGTGTGTGACAAAGTGGTATGAAAGATGATGTGTCAGAGACGGTGGGTGACAAAGTGGTGTGTGAAAGATGGTGTGTGACAAAGTGGTGTGTGAGAGATGGTGTGTGACAAAGTGGCGTGTCAAAGATGGTGTGAGAGCCAGCCCAGTGTCACAAGTGCCACGCCTGCCACGCACAGTGAAGGTGGATGTCGCCAAGCAAAGCGACCGCCGGCCACGCAAAGTGGCGCGGTGTTACCGGCGACCAAGCGCGCCCAAGTGCGCCCAAGCGTGCCATCAGAGCCGGCCCAGGGCCATAAGTGCCACGCCTGCCACGCAAAACGAAGGTGGAAGTCACCAAGGGCCACGCCTGCCACACCAAACGAAGGTGGATGTCACCAAGTGCCACACCTGCCACGCAAAAGTGGCGTGGCGTCACTGGCGCCCAAGCGCGCCACCAGAGCCAGCCCAGTGCCATAAGTGCCATGCCTGCCACGCCTGTCACGCAAAACGAAAGTGGATGACACCAAGTGGCACGCCTGCCACTCGAAACGAAGGTGGATGTCACCAAGTGCCGCGTGTGCCACGCAAAGTACCGCGGCGTCACCGGCGACCAAGCGCGCCCAAGCGCGCCACCAGAGCCAGTTGTGTGTGAAAGATGGTGTGGTGAAAGATGGTGGGTGACAAAGTGGTGTGCGAAAGATGGTGTGTGACAAAGATGTGGGTGAAAGATGGTGTGGTGAAAGATGGTGTGTGGCAAAGTTGCGTGTGAAAGATGGTGTGGTGAAAGATGGTGTGTGACAAAGTTGTGTGTGAAAGGAGGCGGAGGCGGCGGAGGAGGCGGCGGAGGAGGAGGCGGCGGAGGACGCGGAGGCGGGATACAGAATCAGAAACAAGAACCCCACGCAAAGATGTGGGGAACAAATACCCAGTGTATATCTGGCGCATCGTACCCGGAGAGGGACGCCAAATGAAGGCTATCGCGCGTTGGGTGTTGCCTATTTCACGCACGGCCCAAGGCAAGCCAAGGGGACCACAGCTCTTGCAGAAGCAAAACGCCAGACCCAGCTTATAGGTACAGAGTGTTGTCAAGGCTAGATTTCCAAAGAGATAAGTGCACATAAGTTAGGTATAGTCGGTATAGTCATGTTAAAGATGTCTTTGGCAGAGGTCAATGTGGAGAATAAATAGTAAATTCCGTAGAAAGGAAGAAAAAGATGGGATGCAAGACCAAAACAACAAGAAACATACAAAGACCTCGGGGAGAGCCCCATCACAAAAACTTCAGTCAAGGGCTCAAAGCCACGACGTGGAAGCCTTCTGAACCCTTGCTGTTTCGAGGTAGCCAATACATTTGAAACTGCGTGCGGGAATGGGCCTGTGGCATTGCGCGGTCTGTAGCTGGTTGGCCAAGGCCCTGGGCCAGGCTTCATTGAATCAATGCACATCTTGCGGTGCAGAAATGCGAAAATGAGGGCCAAACGCGTGGTTTCTGGATCATCGCCGACCTGCGAAATTCAGTGTATGCAAGCGACACAAGATCAAAGTTCAACAGATATTACTGATTGCAAACGCGTGGTTTCTTCCCCCAATGTATTTACAAAATGGTAAAGGTCAACATCTGCAATAAACTATCGCTGTGGCCACGCTCTGGTGTGCTTGCGTTTTGCTGCGTGTCTCTGCTTTCCCGGATCGATTAAGTAAAGCAAAACTAATTTGGGGACGCATGACCAACACACTGTCAATTCGGGATTCTGGTCAGAAGCTGTTAATGGCCTGCATAGCAGGCGGTCCGGAAGAGAGCAACTAAGTACTGAGAAAGTGAGTCAAATATACCACAAGTCACTATTGTTTCCGTGATCATATTTGAATGACACCGCAGGGCATTGGATGATGCTTGTCGTTTTTCCGGTTGCTTCCCATCCTGTCTGGAATATGGCCATATTCTGAATTCTGAATCTTTGGTCTTAACATGCGCTCAGTTTGCTTCAAGAATCCGTGTGCATATTTGTGATTCGTGTCACAAGCACAGAACTTTCAGACGGGGACTGCTAACATGACCGTAGCATGCGCATGATCACTGTAAAATGATTCGTTTCTTGGGTGGCTAGCTGTTGCTGCAATTATTTTGAACACAAGCGCCGCGGGGCTGTGTGGTTTGATTGGTTTTAGCGTTGAACCGGCTGGATGGTTGAGCTGAACACTGGAAATGCTGAAGGTGCGCGTAGAAGGCCAACCTTCAGATCCACCTTCTTCCTGTTGGCTGGCAGGGCAGGGTTGTTTGGTCGCATGTTGCATGTTGAAGTCATTTGCTGTTGAAAGCTGCCTCAAAGGAGGCCTGAGCGGCAATACAAGCCTTCAAGAAGGCATCCTGGTTGCTCGAACTGCTTGAGCAAGGCCCCCATATGTTGTCATTGGTTGTTCCAATTGGTTGTGCTTGCGCCCTTCTTGATCATCCCCTCTGCCTTGCCTTGGTTGGGTGGTACTTCATCTGTGCGTTCTTCCTTGCTATGTACCTCTGCTTATTGTAAACCAGTTTGCCTGTGAGGCTGTGGCAGGAATCGCTTCAAGCTGCATTGTGAGGCATGACTAAGACTGTGCGATGTGATGAGAGATGCTGGTTGGCTCTGGCCATCTTCATCAAAACAAAACAGTGACAAATGGCACAAATGTAAAATGTCCAGAATGGCGCCATGGCCCTGCAGCTCTCTGCGCCTCTGATGAAAAAGGCTCAAAGGCCAAAACCTAAGGCAACACCGTCTCCAACGACACAAAGGCTGACACACATAATGAGCCGTTTTCTCAACTGAGGCACCAACACACATAGGAGTGCAACGGCTCCCACAAGCAACCCATTGATCTGGCACAAGTTGAATTTTGGCACCGGCTTGAAGGTTCAACTTTTTGCTGGGTGCGCGACGAAGAACAACCATGTTTATACAGGATGTCATGTTCACAAGTTTTAAACATGTCTTTACAAGTCTCGGGCTGGAGCCTGATTCGCAAATCCGTCATTGCTGGTGAGAAAGGCGCTGACCTTTGCACCAGAAACAACCACCGGTCGACCTTCTTCACCCGTCTTTCCGTCTTTCAACTTTGGCTATTCGAGCAACATCGCAGTGCGAGGCCCAGGCCGACAGCATCATCACTGCAGAGCGGAACCAGCGTAGGACCTTAGAGATCTTAAGATATTCCCAAGGTGGGGAGCTAGGTGAAGACATGTGAAGACCAAAGATGTGAGAAGAACATGTCGGAAATCGGTGGATCTTCAATATGTGTGGTGAATCTGGACTCGTCTGCATCGCATTGTGGCCATGAAGCATCACACTTCGCCCTTGTAATCCTTGTGTGGAATCATTGTAGATATGGCTGACCTGGTACTGTAGTGCTAATGTATATCTTCTGGAAATAATTCTTTCCGATCCTGTACAACCAGCTGTCGCAAAATAGCACTGCAACTGAGATTCCTACAGTTCTTTCATTTGACATGGGTGTTTTGCAATCAACCAACAGCAAATCCTTCGGCAAAAACACAGTTAAGAACAACAAACTTGGCATCAACACAGCATGTTGGAAAGTAAAATGCTGGGCTGGGTGGATCATTGGCGCTTGACATTTGCCCCGCCTGGACGATGTATCATGTCAAGGGTGGAAAGACTAGGCTCGTTTCGACTCGTTCTTCCATAAAGAAACGGAGCTGAGCCGGTACCAGATGGTACAGCACTGTTCAGTGTCCTCACCGTTCCGTCCGTCGCTGGTATTCAGCGATCGAAAGTACCTGAAATGGGAATGGAACTAACTGGAAAGATTGCTGAAGCATTTGAGCGCTGCCCTGCCTGCACCACGCAGCCATCTTTTCAGCTGCCTTGCAGACTTCGCAAACATCCCTACCAGATCTTTGCCAAACAAAATTACACCTGCAAGAGACCCCAAGCAGTGTGCGGGGTAGGAAGCCAATGTACCAGATACAAGCAACAGTAGCTATGGAGCAGCAAAGAATAGGTTAGACATGCGGAACATGTTTTGGCACAAGAAGCAACGCTATGTCTAGCCATCAGGACCTCATGCCAGGACATCGACGAGAATTTCAGAAGATCATCAAAGAAGGACCTTCAAAAGGACCTTACAATACTCACTGTGCAAGAATTTCTTGCGAGGATCACCAATGCAGAGCATAGCCGAGATCTTAATGCAAGCTTAATGCAAGGACCTCCTGAGGAGGATGTCCGCAGGATCTCCACAAGGTTTTTTGACAAGGACCTGTGAAAGATCATGCGAGGACCACTTAGAGGATTTCACCAAGATCCCCACAAGATCTTCCCACAAGGAATCCTACAGGACCGTGACCAAGATCTTCATGTCAGGACCCCTAAGAAAATCTCGCAAGATTGCCATAAAAGGACCAGCTGCTGTTGGAGGGGACCTTGCAAGATCTTGAGACAAGAACCTCCCAAGAGCATCCCAGAAGAGTTTTCATACAAGCACCTCTAATACATGGTATCCAAGATCTTCATGCAACCACCTCAGAGAGAGGATCTTACCGGGATCACCTCAAGCTCTTCTGACCAAGGACCTGTACAAGATCACAAGAACCTGGACTGCACCAGGATCTCCACAAGATCTTCTGATAAGGACCTGTGCGACATCATGGAAGGGGGATCTTCACAATATCTGCTCCCAATGGCCTCTACAAGGCCTAGGTCAGGATCTGCATGTATTACGGACCTCTAAGGCTGCACCCTGGACTCTTGCAAGGTCGTTTACCAAGATCTTAGAAAATCAGCCAAAAATCAGCACCGCGCCACAACGAGAGCGATCTGACCCACACAAAGTGCCGAGATGGTTGCGCGAGCACATGTCACGAGACCCGCCACCTGCCAACGTTTTAGCAACGCCCAGAAAGTACCACGCCTGCCACACAGATCAAAAGTGTCCGATATCTTGCACCTGTCATGCAAAACAACGTTCCAGACCTCAAAATGCCTCGAAAGCGCCATGCCTGCCATACGAAATGGACATAGCTCAAAAAACGAGCACCCCGTGCTAGCAAAATGACAAGACCTTCGGAAACGAGAACCGTTTTTGCGTAGGTCTCACAAGGGAACTTTAAGCGAGAATTTAGAATGAAAAAGCCGGAGATCAAAGAGCATACCCCGATCCAACCTCGGCCTTTAACACCTACTGTAAGAACCCCTCAGTGCGGACACACTGTTTGGGGAACCAGACATGTGAGTGGCATGTGAGTCACGATGTCGCTTATGTGTGAAATGTGCTTCACATGTCATTCATTCTTCCTGAGTTCCAGGCCCATGCGGGTTCTGCCTCAGTGGCCGGAGACCTGGCAAGACTTGCTGCGCACAAAATACGCGAGTCACAGCTACGACAGCTAGGTCGTGACACGACGGTCGGGTGCTGCTTTTGTGCCAAATCGGCGATTCACGCAGGAGAGCTTCTCCCCGGTTCGTCGATTGACCTCAACGCCAGAAAGTTTTTCCATTGGAACATGCGTTTGGATGCATTTCACGCACTTTTTACGCTTGAAGCCCTTGAGGCCCCGGACTCTTCTATGATTTCATTCTCCGGCAATGGAAAACCAGCAGTTGACAACCTCAGTGGGCGGTGGCAATGAATGGCAATGATGTCAATATCAGCGTTCGTTCCAGGGGCATCCGAAGCACGCAGCAACATTTCCAAACTCTTTGAAGGCAAATAAATTCATGGCAAGCGGCCTGAAAACTGTTTGCAAAGAAAAGTCCACTGGAATTGGCAGGCGCAGCAGGGCTGCCTGCAAGAGGACTAAATTGGAATGCAGCGAGTAAACAAAAACACATTTCTACCAAAACAGCATGCCAAGCAAAAACTGCACACATGCCGTCACATGCCTTCAAACAACTCCGATGAATTTCAAGTCCACAATTTGATGCGGCACCTGCTGGAAAATCAATGTGCCACACAGGGCTTTGGAGAAGAAGTGCGCCTGGGCAAAAACTTGGACTGATGCTGTTTCTTTGAAGAAAATTCTTGGACGAGAACTGTGAACAACTGTGAACTGGAGCAAAATTTCTCCAACGCCAAACCTGGGACATGCCCAGTTCTCGAAGCTTTTGAGCAGCACCCGCTGGAGCCTCAGTGCATCTGCAAATTCTGACACCAATTATGATACCAATATGATTTCTCTATGGTTATACCAATGGTTAAACAAAGCACACATGATGTGAAGGAAGTGCTTCGGCTTTGCTCGAGTTTGAAAGTAGTCAGCCATGAACAGCCCATGAAGCACACTGAACATCATTTGCTTCCATGTGCATTTCTCAAAACTTTCAACTTTGCCATATTTTGCCATTTGCATCCATTTGCGATTCTCTACTGCAACCTGTACTGGGAAGGTGCAAATTTCTCTGTTAGCAACTGCACACGACTTGGCCTCTTGGCCTTTCGCTGTTTATAGAAGGGTTCCCACGGTGCCATTGTTGCCATCGGTGCCATCCCATCCCAGTTTCCATGGCGCCCATTTCTTTTCCAACGTGGGCGGCCTTGCGCGGCTGCTGAAAATCTGTGTACATCGAAGGGAAGGAGCAGCAGGTATTGCATTGGCTCTACTTCTTAAATTGGAAGGTGTTGGAAGCATCTTCACTATCGTCACTCTTGTCTCAAACAATCCAAAGCGAGACATCCTTACCAGGAGACTTGCAGCGCTTCAAAGCCGTGTGCTCGGCAAGATGTGAAATGGCACCGAACATATGGATTTGTCTGATGAAAAGGTGCACCAAAATCTAATGGTGTATATTGGATCATCATCAAAATGATCATCACCTTGATATCACCAATTTTTGGACACTTCATACCGACAATTTTTTCATTATTCTGATTCTTTCCAACGGCATTGCTTGGTCCACAAAAACGGTGTGTTTCACGGTGTGTTTTACGGTTCGCTTTCTGCTCCCTCTCGACTCGGACTCTTCCGACTCCTCGGACCGGATCTGTCGCTGCCGAGCACCAGCCGATTCAGGGCAAAATTTTGTCATCGAAATTTTTTCATCAATTTTTTTTTTTAAAAATAGCTCGGCATTGAACTCGAGAAAGATATGCTGTGCCTAAGAAGCAGAAAATCGTTAACGGTCGGGCCATCCATGTTGGGCCCCTGCTGAGACTTCATCAACTTGTAGCTCTATCAAAGACTAGATCCAACAAAGCGCCAAAGGCATGACAGAATGCATCGACATTGGAGTGGGAAGTGCTTTGCAGTGTATCTTTGCGGCGTCGTCTGAAGTGCCATTGTGCTTGCCATTGTGAGAATTTGTGAGACTACCATGGAATCTTCAGTGCCCGGCAGCCTATGGGCGGGGGGCATCGGGCTTTCCACCCTCAGTCCAGAAGAGATTGATCAACCTGGCTCGACAAGAAACCACCAAGAGGTAGCAAGAGGCAGAATGCTTCCGAAAAACAAAGAGGAAAGATATGAACAGTTTGCGTGTAAAAGGAGATTTCAAAGCAGCTTGCAAGAAAAAAAATCAAGATAAATCAAGTCATCTATGCAGGGAGTTCCTTCTGATAGAAAGCGCTTTGCGAATGTTGGCCTCTTGGTTTATCACATTCTAGTCCTATTTCCAAACTATGCTGAAAATAGGCAGCGAACCAGAAGAAGACAATGAAGTAAATCACTGTAAGCCACGGCACCTAGGTCCAGTTTCAAACAAAGCAGAAAAACCAACAGCTTGCGACGCTTGTGATGCTTGCGACGGCGGTGACCTTTCTTTTGAGCTGTTCAGAGAGGTAAAACGGGTAAAGAAAAAACAGGGAAAAACCGGGAAATCATTGCAGAGCATCATGCAAATTCAATGCAAATCATTGCGCAAACAGCGGATTGACACTGATTCTCGTAGTGCTTAGTGCAGCAGAGCCACTCCAGCTAAGGGCCCCTGAATGCTTCCACTGCCCTTCTTCGTGTATGCGTCCACGCCCTCAAGGCCATGCTAGGCCATGAGTCAAGTCAAGGTGAAGTTGATCGATAGGTTGTGATTCGACAGAACTCTTACAGAAGAACTCTTGGTTCTAGAATCTTCTAGAAGTTCTAGCTCAACTAGCTCAATTTCCAGCCAAAGATTTGTGGAAGTCCTTTAAGCGGCTCCTTAAACTCCAAAGTGGCTGCCTCCTTTTTCTTTTTCTTAGACGTCTATGCCGTCTATGCTTTGTGTTTTGTTTGAAGAACACCATGAAAGGATCCCACCTCGATAACATCCCACAGTCCACCTAGCTTCGAACCACCCTGGCAATTTCAAAAGGCGGTGCTCCAAGAGGTTTCAGGAAGCAGAAAAACAAATGTACATGCTGTACATGTTTCACTTCTTTCATGCATGCATGTATTACATATACGTACAATTATACACATATATTTTACATTCATGCTGAGTTACATCAAGTTGCATCGAGCGACAGCGCATGTGGCAGAACCTTTTGACTCAACTTTCAAACAGCGAGGCAGAAGCCATCAGACTTGTTAGGAGTGGCTTTATGTGCCTCTTCAGTCTTTGTCACCTGTGAACGGTCTTCTTGGAAGAAGCCAGCAGACACTTTGGGGCTCCTGTCAACATCTGTCAACCAACACTTGTTTCATAGCAAAATGATACTGAGTGTTGGAAGTCTGGGCAAGAGACCCCATCAACAAACTCAGTGATTGCAGACTTGGCTGGGTCTCATTGTCGCAATTTCTTTGTGTGACATTGGTCTTACAGTGATTCCTTAGCTGCGGTGGTACCAGCCTCTTTAGCACTGGAGCTCCTGTTACTAGTGGTATAGTGGCTACAAGTTCGGAGGAGGTCCGATGTCGAAATAGAATCGATGAATCTGCCAGGATCTACCGAGTATCTGCCACGTATCAGGTATCTCCGAATGTGTCAGTTCCTGGCCCTTTCCTCACTCTCACTAGCATCGAGCATCATCGAGCATCATCGAGCATCATCGAGCATCATCGAGCATCATCGAGCATCATTGAGCATCATCGAGCATCCGTGGCAACGTTCAAAACATTAGCAAGTGCTTGCATCAGACCTACCAATTCGCTTCGTTCCTTAGGCAGTACAATTTGATCATTCTACAGCCACATCCCACGTATCAGCAAACTTGAGGCTTGTCTTCAATGGGCTAAACAGTGGCGTTGTCTTGGTGAAATTGCGCATGCAAACTGGGTCCATTGTCTGCCACCTACTTTGAATGTTCTCGCCTGCTTGGACGCTGTGGGGCAATGAAAGCAGCGCCTGGCACATTGCAGAGCTCTGAACAAGGAAGGAACATTTCGCGTAGTTCGTGCTTTGTACATCTTTGTACATACTCAAGATATTTTCACCTCGGTTTTACCCATGTCTTACTGTTTGCCTCGCCTGCCTTTCATTTTCCACTTGCAGGGGGACTTGGACCATTGGACCCAGCAAAATCTCCCTGTGTAAGACCCGTGTGTGCCGGTGCTAGGTCTCCTAAGGTCCTACAGTACACCCTGCCTGCCAACAGCGTGAGCCTGGCGTGACATTTGCAATCTCAAGCGGAGTAAAAAATCATGCCTTGCCGTGCCTTGCATGTCGTGCATGCCTCGCCGTCTTTTCTTACAAATAGAGTTGACACATGTTGACTCTTGTTGTTGCCAGCAGACCGGCAACCCATGCAAGAAAGACGCAATGGCTACAAGGCTTCCGCGTGTGCCGCGCATTGCGTCAAAGGAAGCGGGCACAAAAAGAACTAAGCGACGAACTAAGTGACGTTTGGGCCAAGCACTGGCGACAGAATCTCACAAGGAATACCAGATAGATCCAGACAACATATTGGATGAGACATAGCAAACGAGAATTTCAAAAGGCACATGCCTCCACAGTGACAGAGAGGACACTTACTGATACATCAAAATCAAAGTTCAGACTGGCAGAAGTTCAGACTGACAGGTCTTTTCTGTTTCTGTTGTAATTTGGCCAATCACAGATCAAAATCCTCTCAGAAACTGAAATATGGGAAGTGTAGTCAGTGTAGTCAGTGTAGTGCAGAACATGTTCACTCAAATATACTCAAATACTCCGTTTCACCAACGTCGTCCAACCTCGTCCAACCACCCAACGCCATGCTTGTTCGTTACCGCTCTCAGGCCCAACGCCACGCTTCAGCCGCAACAAGGCCCAGCCCAACGTATGGCGGCCCTCCTGACCATCCGATGCCAAAGTTGAGCAACAAAACACCCAGAGAACCAGAAAGTTGACCTAAGTTGACCTAAGTTGACCTAAGTTGGCCTCATAAGGGGACCAAAACTTATGGTTTCAAAACGGTTTCAAGACGCTGAAGCAGCTGAAGCATGTGACATGTGACGCCAACGTGGACCACATGACCACGTGACATCTGTGTTGCCTGCGTTGGAGATTCGGCCTCTTCCAGCATGCGGCACCTCACCCAGGGCGCCCAGGGCGTACAACATGCAACACGGTGCACAGAGGTGACACATGTGAGACGCGACAAGTCACTGTGGCGAACGTGGTGAACCATGAGTTTGTCACCAGTTGAATCAGTTAAACCAGTTGCTACGACATAAGTTGTTGAACTTTTTCAATATTTTCAATGGGTTCAAGCCGGTTCAATGCACACTTGCGACAACTCTCCTTTTGCAATGCTCGAGTGGAGATTCATTGAGTTTTCAGTGTTGAATTCCGTGTCAAAACTTTACTGACCAAGACCACTAGGGCGTATGCCACTGCTTTGTCCTCTTCTCTCGCCACTCATCGATGAAAACAATGTCCTGATGCAGTGTCTCCTTTCAATATGAACAGATTTTTCCAAGTCACTCAGCAAATTTGTGGAATTTTCTGAGAAGGAGGTCCTTCCAATCGTCAGTAGTGATCCCCAATGAAAGATAAAAGAGTAGTTCAATTCCGCCAAAGTTATATGACTCCATCAGTGGTTGACTAGTTACTTGGCACGGGATCCCAATTTCAAATCAAAAATCGACACAGAAGCGAAGCATTCTTCGACCGAATGACTAGAGCTTCCTGTGGTCTTGCTTTCTATGAGAGCTGCATCAGTGAACAACATAGACGTCAACGTCCGACACTGAAAGCATACTGCACCAGATTGCAATTTCCCAACTCTTGTTTGACTCACTTCGGAATCAGCAAAAAGGAAGAATCTTGGAGCCTCGTCAAGGACAGCCAGAGGCGCTGAGTCGTCCTGAGACATTTCCATCTTTCCCAAATCTGAAACATCACCCAAAGATATCCAAAGATGGCCCAGTCTTTTGAACAAAATTGGTAGTGTGGGATGTGTGTGGCAAGATGTGACAAGACCGTGCCTGCATGCTGTGCTTCACAAGGCCAAAGGTGGTTCGCCGAAAACTACAGCTGACCTGGCAAGTTTTTACACATGGAGAAAGATAAAAAATCCCACAGTGTTTTTAAAGACACCCATGAGACAAAAGCACACAGAAACTTAGGGGGAACTCTCCAGAAGCCGGAAGAAATCATCGCTCGCAGAATCAAAGTTACAAACATGATCCTGTTTTTTTGTTGTGAACTGGAGTTCCAGCACTATGTCTTATGAAAGCAAATGATCTCCAACATTGATTTTCCATGGTCTGGCACCGTCCCACAGGACATGCAACACTTGTATGTTTATGTGTGTGGTTTGTGTATGGTTTACATATGGCCAACTATGTTCATAGCTTATGTATGTTTATGTATGATTTTGTGATTTTATATATGTGGTCTGGTGGTCATGTCATCATCTGGAGCAGTACGGTACCAATCTTTTGCATTGCATGCCATGTGTTGCTTGTGCACGGCATGTTGCATGAAAGGGCATGTCCACTGATCCCCTTTGAACGTATGGGATGTGTACAGTATCTTGCAAGGATTGTTATATATATATATATAGTTTTCTTTTTTTTTTTCTCTCTCTCTCTCTTCTCATTCTAAATGCTTCTGTGTGCACTTTCATGTGCAAGCATCATCAAGCATCCGTACTTGTATGGTATATAAATGCACATCACATCTTTATATCCAATATTTTGCAACAATATACGGATCTGATATACAGATCATTCATATATTTTGCACATATCTTGTTGTCCAATGTACCGGATCTGAAAGAAAGTCAGATGTAACTTGATATCCAATAGGATCATATCATGCTGCCATGTGGCAATCTAAATCGCAATGCTAAGTGTCACCTGATCCTTCAAACTGTGTCGCATCATGAAATCACGATGGTTTATGGTATCATGTTTCATCTCATTTCACGGAGTACCGTGAACTTTCGCCAAAAAACATGTAATGGAGACAGTGCATGCAATCCAGGTAAGGATAAGCCAGGTACTTACTGTACGTCATAAAAAGATCTAAAAAGGATACAATAGGCAGTGAGCAGAATGTTTCTTGCCTCCAACATGTCATTCTTCTTGTGAATTCTGCATTCTGAAGAATTCCACAGCTTTTAAGGCACCCCTTACTTTGGTAAATGCTGTAGGAATCGCAACCAAAACAGCGCTGCAAAGCTTGGCTGACCACAGGTAGAAGGCCATTGTCATTGATGAGATGCCGGATCTCTTCAACCTTGGATCTGCCGTGTGAAGAAACTCAGTTTTATTCTCAGGATTCAAAAGCTTCCGAAAGATCTGAAGGATAAAACTAAGATCTGAAAGTGGGTAAAAACCTGCTCTCTGAACCTCTCTGAACTGATCACAGGAACCAATGTGATTCAAAGTGATTCATGGCATGTGACAGCGTCTTCGCATGGGCATCTATGGCATCTATGGCATCTATGAGCATCCGGACTGCCCGCTCTGCTCTTCCAGCTGGCTTCTGAGCGCAAAGGTCTGCGACCTCCAAGTTTCACCAGGGAACAGCCACACGTTCCAAGCCCCAAAAGTCCAATGCTCTTTTGCTTTGAGTTTATCTTGAACACATCTAAATTTCTTGTGAAAGCTAGAATCATGGTCTATGACAGTCTTTGATAAACTTTGATCCATTTCAATCCATTTCAATCCATTTCATCCATTCTGTTTGATCGTCCCGTCTGCACTCCAGGTCTAGATCCTGTCCAGACCTCGCTGTGTCGCATTCGCACGCTATGTTGTTCCCGGTTGCGGTAGACGATGTCCAGGAAGACCTCACGGAGACACGGACGGTCGGAGAGATGGTCATGAGTTCGTACAGAAAAAACACATGTAGACACACTGTGAATCACTGCGACACCCTTCAGAGCAACCATAGACAATGCGAAGTATTCAATGTGGTGTGTATTTTCTGGTGAATTCCAGGTGCCAAGGAATTTGTTCCATCATTAACCTAGATTGAAAACTCAAAGAACTGTGAGGAAATTCGTCGGTGCTTTGACAAATCTCATGGTCTCTTGGCTTTGATGCAACGCTGAGTTCTCTGACGTCCTCTGCAGCGCCTTCGACCTACATAAACCCGGCGGAAGGGAAACCGCGCGAGCGTTTTGATTGGTTGCTTCCAGGAGAGTCACAATCACCTGTAATTTACAATATAAAATACTCTTCCGATCAGTTTGGATAACTGAATTTGGGTTAAAAAAAGTGGATGCAAAATCTATTGATTTTTAACAAATCCAGGCAAACATCATGTGCATCAGACGTGGATGCGCAGGTTTTTGTCACACTCTTCTGTAGCAACATGTCACGTAGTAAACGATCCCAAGGATCTCAGCGTAGCAACATGTCACGTAGTAAACGATCCCAGAGATCTCAGCAGCGTAGCAACCTGTAACGTAGTAAGAAAGTCCCAAGGATCTCAGCAGCGTAGCAACATGTCACGTAGTAAACGATCCCAGAGATCTCAGCAGCGTAGCAACATGTCACGTAGTAAACGATCCCAAGGATCTCAGCGTAGCAACATGTCACGTAGTAAACGATCCCAGAGATCTCAGCAGCGTAGCAACCTGTAACGTAGTAAGAAAGTCCCAAGGATCTCAGCAGCGTAGCAACATGTAACCTAGTAAACGATCCCAGAGATCTTAGCAGCGTAGCAACATGTCACGTAGTAAACGATCCCAGAGATCTTAGCAACATCGCAATATATCCTGTACAAAATTTGAGGAACGTTAACATGCCCCCCCACCTCACCCCACCCCAACCCCAACCCACACTAACATGGCAATATATCCTGTACGAAGTACGAGGAACGTTAACATGCCCCCCTACCCCACCCCACCCCGACCCCAACCCACACTAGAGATCTCAGCAGCGTAGCAACACGTAACGTAGTAAAAGATCCCAGAGATCTTAGCAACATGGCAATATATCATGTACGAAGTACAAGGAACGTTAACATGCCCCCCCACCCCACCCCACCCCAACCCCAAGACAAAGAGCAATACTCAAAAAAGAAGCAAAACGCACGTACGGTTTTCCTGCCGTAGGCAGCAAAAACATGAAGCACCACACGTGCTAAAACCAAGACGACAACATGTAAAAAACAAGCCGACCAATCCCTTCATCAAATTCAGTACAATGTCATGAAACAGGTCTCTTGTTGGGTCTCTGTGAATTATCAACTGACCAATTTTGCATTATCAACTGATCTAAACCACCGCTTGCACTCAGAACTTGACCCAGCGAAACCGGAACTCCGACACCGCAGGGGTGTCTTCCCTGGCGATGAGAAAAGATGAGAAAAGATGAGAAAAGTACCCAAAGTCATCCAAAGTCGCTCTCGAGGCCAAGGAGATCACAAAGAGGTGCGCTGGCAATAAAGAGTCCAGAAATTGAAAAATGATAAATTGATAATAATAATGATAATAATAAATAATAATTGATAAATCGATCAATCACAAGCCGTTGCGACTCACCCCCTCCAAAATAGCAAAACTTGGCATGCTGGCAGAAAGAGTTCACAGTTTCTTCGGCGGTAGCGCTGCAAAAACCTCGTGATGGTTGAAGCACAAGAAGCTCTGTCTCAAAAAGCTTCAGTTGGTTCATGTTGGTTCAGCATTTCAAAGAAGCATCAGATATCGATATCTGCATCAAAAAGTTCACCCTTGTTTCTCCCCGCAGGCCCGGGCTGTGAGAGTTCAGGAGAATCCAACCACACGAGGTGCGTAATTGGCTTCACCTCGCAGCGTGGTCCAGTGCCGTCCCAAGGCCACCCTCTCTGCCGAAGCCTTGCCTTGCGAATCTCTGTGAACAAAGACCTGATCAATGCAGATGCACAAGACATGCATAGACATCCACATCCACTATATTCAAAGATGAAAGATGAAAGATCCCTGAAAAAAGAAAGGGCACTGCGTCCATTGGCCATTTTAACAGAGGTCCACCTGATCACGTGGTATAGTTTCACCGTTAAGCTTCAGAAGCCGATATTTGCTTCGTTTTCCGCTCATTTTCCTGCCTTGACGGATTGCGATGTAGCCTTGGGTCATAGGTCTGCGCTCGATGTTGAGCAAGACAGTCCACTCTTGCAACTTCGGCACGTGTAACCATTTCAACCCTCAGGAAGATATGAAGTGCAGCATTGTCAAGCTGAAATTGGACACCAAACCTAAATAACCATAAATAACCTAACAAGCTATGATTCGGATGTCAACAATCCCACTCAAAAGGTCAAGTGCCCCTCCTTGAGGCTGGCGGCGAATTTTGTACAAACATGTGATATGGTAGGGTCTGGTCTGGCGGAATGTTGCTGGATATTCTAGAATTTTCTTGAAATTATATTGCTGTGCTGTATTCTGTTGCATGTGTGGTGTGGTGTCCATGACAAATGTCAAGTCATGACGCATTTGTTCATGCACTCACCAACACCAATTCATGGCACTGTATTTTACGACAGTAGGGAATGGTATGTAGGGTATCACATTTGTCCATGCACACACAGTATCAGACAGGTATGCTTTGGTGCGCTGTGGTGTGGTGTAGGTATGGTATGGTTTGACACTTGCACGACAAATCTAGCGTGTCCAGATCTGGCGGAACATGCTATCAGCTGCTATTACACATGCATTTACCATGTACCTGAAATGTAGCACGTACTTTCTCTCGTTCTGCCAGGTGGCGCATCAGAGGTTTCCGGACGAGGGTCTGGTGGCCCCAAACACACAGTACCGAGGATCACCTGTGTGCAAGGCTGGTTCCCTGCGACTCCCTGCGACTCCTTGCGACCTCGCCAACATCTGAAAATCCATGCCTTCGCCTTCATGACGTCTTGAGCAGGAATGAGAATCACCTGGCTCTGTGCAAACTGTCAAGGAACCCAAGGGGACCCTACGGCTCTTTCTGAGCTGGCCTCATCCCGCAAAGAGCCTGCGCGCAGAATCATGCTGCCAGTTTCCTCCTTTGGAAAGCCTTAAACATCAAGTCCTTCAAACATATTCCAAAATCCAAACAAGGAACAAACTGAATGCGATGATTTATATGATTTATGTATGTTTAATATATGTTTAATATATGAGTAATATAAATGGCAGAGCCGAACGAAAAAGAAATCCTCTCAGTTGCGACTCACCTTCGAGGAGCTCTGGTGCCACAACCAGGCCCTCAGACAAACAGTGGAATTTTTATCGAAAAATGACTGCAGGCAATGCAGGAAACATCAAATTGGTATACCAGATATACCGCGATATAAGATTAGAATCTGCAAAGTCTAACTCACGCGAGACCGTGTTTTGAACCAGTCTTTGTTCTCACACCATGAAATATTTCAGGAAATCCATCTTTCCGTTGCTCTTGCAATGAATTTGAAGATTGGGGATGTGTCCATGAAGTTGGCATTGCCATCCAGCTGTTCATGAAGGCTCGCAACTTGTAGAGCGGCTTGGGCTCCCAACATGCACTTGCCCGAGAAGTAGCAATGACAGATCCCAGTCTTTACACCTCCGAGGCAGATTCTCTTTGCACATTCGAAATGGTCAGTGAGGCAGCGCAAAGCCATGCAAAATTATGCAAACGCCTTTAAGCTTCACCAGGACTTCTGAAAACTTCATGCCCGTGCCCATCCGTGCCCTTTGGCTTTGAAAGGGGTCCATCTCACGGGTGGTGTGTCAAGTTTGGCACCGAAACTCGCAGGTTTCCACCATGGGCAGAAACCACTTGGAGCACCTGAATGCCAAAGGATGCCAAAGGATGCCAAAGCTACACTTATGCCGTTTCCATTTTCACCGTTTTCACTTTCTCAAGGTTTCAATTAACAGTTTTCTGCACTTGACAATGGAAGGGAGCAAATGTACTTGCTTGGCCCAAGACCTGTCTTGACATTTCTTGTCGATCTTTTTGCAAATCTTCCGAAAACCTTCAAAGCACCGATACTGTGAGGCTCCGATATTGCCGGGAAAACAATTATGACAAAAAACATCAACATCTCCATCAATCTGAGTCAATCAATCTCGTGTTCACCGTATTCACGACTCACACACGGAAAAAGGCGCCATGGTTGGCCTTCCTGGTTGACGTTCCAGAACTCGAACAGCTCCATGTAGTCCTCTGTGAGGGGGTGATGCACAAATGACATGGTGAGCACAAAAAATAACGATTTGCTATGATTTGCCGCATTATAACATTAGCCATTCCAAAATCTTCCAAAATCTTCAGAACTTTAAGAAGTTTTTTGCAGAATTCGAAACGCACTCTGTCCATCTCTGTCCTCCACCAAGGTTTGGAGGCGGTCTCTCGTGACATCCAAAGGCCTGGGCCGATTCTGTGTTTAAGTTGTCCTTCGGTTCGGACGGTTCAAGGCCAAACTTGGTATTTTAACATGGCACCTTCCAGCATGCAAGTGCAAACCTTGAAAACACCTGGCTTAATCGAAGCACTTTCTACAGGCACGAAGCATGCAAGAAACAATGCTTTGGGGCACACGCACACACAAACTGGTAGCTTCTGTCTTCTCGATACTTCATCAAACTAAAGGGTACCATAACTTCAACCCTTCTCTTTGCAAAAATGTAAAACAAACAACAATACAAACAACAACGCAGATCTTCCCCTTGATTGCATCCCTAGTGCCGGTCTATGAAACGGAAGAGAATTCTTCCAAACAACATCGACAAATGCATATGGTTGCAACGGTGGGTAGAAATCACAACATAGGAAAACATAGTGACATGCAGCAGCCTTAGTCCAAAATCTGAGAAAAGACAGTTCGGCACAAAACCTACAAATTGGGGGCACGAAATCGGGTAAGATATTCTGAAATATTGAAGCTTCAAACCCAATGCCCGGCTTGCAAAATCTGGTCAAGTAGCCAAGACATTGCTGGATCAGCATCTCAAATCAAAGTTTGGTTTGAGAAATTCGCGAACCAGCATCACTTGAAACTCTAGAATGAAGCAAGATATTTGGAAGCAACATCCTTAAACCAAAAAAGCAATTCTGGGCCAACATCTTTGAGCAGTAACTTATTGAGCATTGAGTCGGAGAAGTTTTCCGCAGCTCGCCCTTCGCCAGTATTTTTTGGTATTTGGCACCTAGGAACGTCACCATATATGATTTAAAAGAATCGTAAAGGTATCTATGTACAAGGCTTAGGTACGAAAGACCTGAGACGTGACAATACACTGGGCTTAGCTACGCCCAATTCTATGCTATTGACGACATGTCTATCAAGAGCGTATGTAGAGAATCAAAACCTATGACCTATGAGTATCAGCTGATATCTGCTGCTGTGAGATGCCAAGTACACAACTGCACGACTGCCAAGGCACAATGGATTCCGCTTCTGGAGAATGTAGCGGATCTCGCCCCCAATGGTCTGTGTTTGGCGCTGTGCGGAGAAAAGGAGTCAACATCCGCTGTGGAACTTCCCTTCCCTGATTGGTTTCATTGGAAACCTCAATGGATTGCCGTCGGACTTTGCATGTTGTGCTTTCTGTATTTCTCAACCCATTGCCATCCAACAGGCATGAGTTTCATGAATGCTCCTAACTGTCATTCCGGGTATCCCTCCATGCCAAGGTGAAACGTTTTACATTGTTAAGCTTTGGATGTCATGCCTCACTCTCGCCACACACGAAGCTCTCCATTCATCTCTGGATCAAATTCTTTTCTGTTTTTTGCGAAAAAAATAAATGATGTGAACAATGTGAACCATTAGTTTCTTCAATTCTTTTCACCAAGCGGTTCAGTCTGAACCAGTTTGGACCTTTTGGACATCCCTGGTTTGGTCCTCAGATTGGAGTTCCGCATAGCCGCTGATCTTCAGGAGTTGCTGCCTAGCGAGCTGAAGATCTTCACAATTTGCTTTTCTTTCTTCGGACATTTATTGATAAGAAAACCTCTTTGAATATGTCTAATGGGTCTAAATGGCTCTAAATGGCTCGTGTTCTTGTCATATCTTGTCATCTCAGAGCCTTTGACCTTTGATCCCAAGTTGGCCTGAGCAATTCGCGTAGCTTTGTACGCTCATCTCCTGGACATGGGCCAACCAACTGTAAGCAACTGCTCAAAATGAAATTTGTTGAATTTCAAGAATTTCAACTTCTGCAAAGTTTGCAGAATTTCAACTGGTTGCTCTATATTTCATACTTATATTTCATACTTTTGCCGAAGGCTGCTTGGCTTTAGTTTGGAAAGTGATCCACGGCGCAGCTCTTGGCTCATTGACAAAGGATTCATGGCATGCGAAAATGCAAACGTGGATCTTTCAGCTGAGCCCACGGCTTTTGATCAAGCCTTTCAACTCCTGCACAAGTGTTTTTGGTTAGGAGTCATAGGGACGGAGGCAACCAACTCAAACTCTTGATTTGGACATTTTTGACTTAGGCTCCAACTAGAAGGGCTTCGCCAAAAAACTCACGTCTGCTCAACCAAATGGCTCCAAGTCGCTTTTTGTACACCCATTGTGCTACCAATCACATGCCTTTCCTGATTGTTCCTAGTGTTCCTGGTGTTCCCTTCCCCGTCTCCTTGTAGGCCAGGTAAAAATTCCGATAGCGCGGATGAGTCTCTGCATGCCGTCGGATCTCCTGTCAGATCGTCCCACCGACAGCCGAGCAACAGCCGAGCTCGGCTTACGACAACCCGGAGCCTTCCCAAACTTCATGTGGGTTCAGATGGAACCATCCATGGCATCAAAATGGACATTCACAAATATTCACAAATAGTTGAAGTGCATGAAGTGTTTATTGTGTATTAAGTACTATTAAGTTGTGTTCTCTTTCGATATGTACTGCGAGGGGTCTGGGTTTCAGTTGGAGAGCTATGTCAGACATGGAGTCTAAGGGTCTAAGCTAAGGGTAGTACAAAAAAACTCTGATAGAACGATCGATGTCATAGTGATGTCACCATGTTGGTTTGATGGGCTTGAAACTCAATGCTGCCCACCAAGCTCACCAAGCAACGAAGGTCCACAAATCAGCCCTTGGACAAGACCTTCTGAGTAGCCTCCATGATGAGCATGTGCAGAAAGACCCTACAACATCCCTGAAAGACTTGGGACGGTAAGGTTTGAGTTTCATGCTTCATGAGTTTCTAAAGTTTGAGGATCTCATAAAAGAATGCCAATAAATATCAATAAATGCATTAGGATATCGACTAGCAGTTCAAATGCAACCGGGCTCTTTGTCTCTCGCCTTCAAGTCAGGTTTCAGACGACAACCAGAAGTGAGAGATGACTGGAAACTCTTCACACATTTCACAATGACTTGCTCAAAGGCAGCTTACTAAAAATCATGGAATTGCTGCGGCGGCCAACCAAACCATGCGGTGTGGCAATGGATCACAAATCAAGATCTGGATCCAGGTATCTGGAGACAGTGTTCAAGTGCAAGTCGTTCACTTTCTCTTCGTGTCATAGAAAAACGGTAAAACATGGTCATGCGACAGCCGTGTAATGCAAATTAATGCGATATGATATAATGCGCCAGCTTTCATTTTGCCTTCTTGTTTGTAGCTGCTGTAGCTCCTCAATCACCTCCTCTGCTTCCGATGTCCAAATCGACGTCCAAACAATAGATAGCATGCGAAGAAAGCCAAAGCTCTGACTTTCATTGCAGCTGTGAATGCCCATGGCAACCAGCGACCACGAAATACAATGATAAAATATGATCAACTTAGTTCACTTCACATCCGCATTCAAGAAATCACGACATATCTAGAAATATTCATTTTTGTTTGAGAGAAATGAGACAGTAAATCTTGAGCTGATGGCACCACTGAGCGGGAAGTTTCTTCGCGGTCAACCATGGGCTTCGCCACGGCGTCCTCTGCGACAACCGCAAACGGTTTCGCCGGTTGCGCCGCTTGCGCCCCGCTTAGTCTTCTTAGTCTGCACTGAGAAGACCCTGACAGGCCAACTTGGCCTGGCACTGCCCAGAATCTCCGAGAATCTCCGAGGGCATGAGAATGGCATGAGAATGGCATGAGAATGGCAGACGACTTCTGAGACTCCTTGACAAAACTTCTGGAATTCTTCAAGGTACGTCCCATCGAAGTTCGCAACTCCGTGACAACAAATCAGCTGAGGCATGGACAAACTCCTTGGCATCCTTGGCTTTCTCCTGCAAATTGCAGCTCATCTTCCCCGATCTTACCATGAAACTCAGTTTGGTTACAAAACGGTTGCAACTTATCATTGTCATACTATGTCATACTCATCATGATAATCATCATTCAATATGATAATCACCCTATCATCCCGCATCTATCAGGATGTTCTTTCTCATCCATGGTGTACTCGTGTTCTGACGCCACTAGAAAACAGTCCAAAACGGTCCAAAACGGTCCAAAACGGTCCAAAACGGTCCAAAACGGTCCTTGATCAAGTCAGCGCTGAGTCCACTCTTGCCAGCAATGGCAGCCGCATCACCTCAAAAACTGTGGTCGACAGGGTCCAAAATCTGGTGGTTGCACGGAGTGTTTTACCAACGTTGGACATATCACCGAAAACTTTGAACGTTGTTTTAGCAACACGACTTCCAAACCTTTCATTCTGATCTTGAGATGAAGAAAACCTCTTTGCCAAACAGCCCACCCTTGCCAAACAGAATCGTGTGTTCGTGTGGTGACAAACCTTGCAACTCTCCAAAGTCTGAGTGCACAAAAGCGCAAGATTTGTGTAACCCTCGATGTAACCGACTGATGTAGTGCGGACTGCTTCCCAAGACCAGCGATGCACGGCCGCAGCAGTGCAGTCACCAGCCTGTCCATTGGTCGCTAAAGAGGACGTGCCAAATCGGCACTTCTGCGGACGGGCCGCGTCCTTGTGAAACCTCCCAACATCATATTGATGTCTGATCTCAGAGCCCTGGGGAGGCGGAGAAAAATGCCCTTCTGCGGAATATGCACCCCTAGGTTGAGACAATTAATTGATCGTAAAATGGGGTCCAAAGACCTAAATTGAGTGGCCAAATACTGGAATGTTTTCTGTACAATACCCAAATAATATGCCAGCGTGGGCCGCTCAAAAAGCAGAAGCCTGTCCTGATCGGTCCATTCCCCTGTCGTGGGATTTCGATGAGGGAAATGAATCGGGTCAAAGTGCAACAAACCAACCGTAACCTCCAACAAACTAACAGGCCTAGGAACCTCCTCGCAATCATCATGATCGTGAATCCATGACATCAGGTTCTGCAAAAATGAAAAAGGAAAACCTGTCGTGGCTTGGAATGTACAAAAGTCTGAAGCCCCTGACAGCACATCAGCAAAACTGTACAATGATCCTTCATTCTCTTCCTCGTCACTGGAGACCACAGGGATCACTTCACTCGCTGAGGGAGGCTGGTGGGTAATCTCATAGATGTGAAAGTAGTAGTGGCGTAGCTTTTGCAAGCGATCTCGCCAACATTGATCCCAGTCTCGCTGTTGGTTCACCAACGTCCACAAGGATTGAGGTCTTTCATGGTTGCAGCGCACCGCCATGACATCCACCGCCGCATTGTTGCGCGCGATCCATTCTTCAAAAGGGCTCTCACAGCGGGCTAGATCCAAATGAGACGGGATCCAGGAAGAATCGACCAAGTGCGCCGCGCCGTTGGCCAAAAGGTTGTCCACCTCTAACCAAAGATCGCCGTTGGGAGTATGTCGTTTCCGTTGTTGGAAACCATCATGAACCCATTTGGCGTCTATCCACAGGTGTGTCTTCACCTGAAAATGAAGAGCCCAGCGAAGTGCAAAGACCAAAGCGCTCAATTCGCCGCGGCCAATGGTTTGTTCGAGGCCTGGCACCGGGCCGGTCCCCAATGGCCGTTGCGTGGTGGCATTGTAGACGGCCCAGGCTGCCAAATGTGTTTCTCTCCGCCCATGAGCAAAGCAGGAACCATCTGTGAAAAGGTGGTTGACTTCGTCAGCTTCCGGACCACTGTCGAAGATGTTCGACTTGTCTGGCACGTTCAAGAAGTAGGCCCGTAGTGCATCCACAAAAGGAGAGCGCGGGCACAGCAAATGATGAGCAAAGCATGGTGGCCAGGAGGTCAGTTCAGCGCTGGTCAAAGAAAACTTTTCCCGTAAATGTTGGTATTTGCTACAAACCAAAAGGTGTTGGTGGGTATTGGGGCAATCACAAACTTGACAGTATCCCTGTTTGGACTTGTCATACTTACTATGGCTCCAAGTGTCTATGAACGTCCCACTTTGCAACGCCATCTGCAGTGAAAGCTGGTGCGCAGTCAAAGTGGTGTTGGTCTCCACCGTAACATGGCGGTCAATGCCGGTCAGTCCCGCCATAGTTGGCCGGTGATGGACATTTTGAGCCACCTTCAAAAGCCATGCATCTTGGATCAATTGCTTCATGAGAGGCCCTGACATAAGCAAAAAATCATGATCGCCACCAAGATGGTCCCGTATCCAAGGAGGATCAACCAGTTCCCATCCAACGCTGGTCAGCGTCGTCAACAAGACACTGAAAGGGCCTTGTTGCAAATCTCCCTGAAACGATTGAAACCACCATCGCCAACATGCCAGTAACGTATGTGAACCTCTACAAATGCGTTGAAAAGTAGTCAAAACCAGCATCACATGGTAGAAGCCCGGATCAGCCATCATGTTGGGCTGTAGGGCAAACCGTAGCATAGCATTACTGCCTGCTTGGTTCCATCTCAAGGCCTTGTTGGCTGACTGGCGAAGGTCATGAAGATGCCCGTCAGGGACTGGACAGATGGCTACCCCATGCAGGGCCACCGCCCAGAAGGAGGCCGGCAAAATCGCAACCTTCTGTGCCGCTGGGGCGCGACTGCGGCGCAATTTGGCCCATTTGCCCGTCAAAAGGAGGGCCCGGGCTTTCAGTAGCCGATTCCGGCGAGGTCTGCCAAAACACATGTTGCCACCCAATTCCAGGACATCTTGTTTCAGTGAAAGGCCCAAGTAGGCCATGATCTGGCGACATTGCGGTGTGAGTCCCCAAACATAGCTCTTGTCCAGGTCCAGGGAAAGCCCCCACAGTTTGAAAAAGCCCATCGTGGAGAAAAATGCCGAAACTACTTGTAGAGGTCTAAAACCAGCTGCGGTCAAATTGTCCACATAGCTAAAAACATGAACCGAAGGAGTCAACAGCTTCATGTACACATGATATGCCCAATCCACCAAGATCATGCCCACCACTGAGAGCGAGCACCCTTCAGGGAGTCCCTGAGAGCTACGCAGGCCCGTGCTCAGTGCAGTACGGACTTCAAAAGCCCGTTCAAAAGTATCCAAAAAGCTGCGCCACGCATGAAGCAAAGAGGCTGAAAAACCAACATGTTGCGCCAAAGTGAACAAAACAACCCTTGCCAAACAGAATCGTGTGTTCGTGTGGTGACAAACCTTGCAACTCTCCAAAGTCTGAGTGCACAAAAGCGCAAGATTTGTGTAACCCTCGATGTAACCGACTGATGTAAAAAAACTGATAAAGTAATAGACTGGTTAATTGATTGAATCGTTACAGACTGATTGTAACGTATAACATATTTTAACATATTTTAACGATCTAGCGGAATCTAGCGACGTCGTGTAATGAAATTCTTCAGCCTCCGCAGTCAGCCCACATCTTCTCCAGAGCCTGCCGTAGGGCAACCAGGTGGCCCAGGAGCCCAGCCCAGGAGCCCAGGAGCCCAAGGGGTGACGATGACGTGGAAGTTTTACGTAATCTCCTCTAGACAATCATGAAACGCTCCAAAATGATATAAAAATGATGTAGAGTTGCATAGCTTGATCATAGCTTGATCATAGCTGACATACTTTACAATCCTCATAATCAGCACTTGATGATCCAACAAACGTCTTTATTCTTTGATGTTTTTTGATGTTTTTTGATGTTTCTTGATGTCAGAGTGACACAAAAAAAACGGCGGTCGCGGCTGCCTCCAACATCTTTGAGTCCAAGCCAGCAGCCTCCTTGGTCTCAACCTGTCATGGCAGAGGGTACAGGCGGCGGTATGGGCTGTATCTTAGGGGAAGGGATCTTAGGGTCCACGATCTGAAAAGGAACCGAGACACACTGAGACATGGGTATGATTTAAAGAGTTGATCAAAAGAAAATGAAAACAGCAACAGGTATCATCAAAGCATCCGTCAGGGTCAACATGTTCGTTCGAAGGTGAAGAACCGGAACCTTCTTCATGTCCTTCAGCTTGGCTTGCAGGTCAGCATCACTTGGTGCCTTAAATCGGATCAACCTATGGATTTTACGGCTGAATAGATCTGACTGTTGGTCCTTGAGAATCTGTGACAAATGATGCATCACTTGCAACAAAATCTTCAAATTACATCCAAATTACATCCAAGATCATCCAAGTATGACAGTATGACACATTGACATGGCAGTGTGGAGGTGATCCCGTCTGTGTCGAAATCTGAACCGGGCAGAACCGCATTAAGGTGATGACGGAAGACATCTTCCTGACAAGTTGCATATAACTTCTGTTGTCACATTGAATTTTTTATAGGTCCTGACAACACAAACTCGAAATTCATCGCGATAGACTTTAACCGCTTTAAGCTAAACATCGTTTTTTCACCGTACTTGATCAATAGTTAGTCATGGAAAAAGCTGAGTGTCGAAATGCTTGTACATATCAGTCCTTGCAGAATTTACCTCGACTAGCAGCAAAAATGCTTGTTGGAGCTTCACCAAACTAGAACCATCTTCGGATCGTCAGCCCGAAAGCTGTTATGACAATTACACTAGCGCAAACAACATCGTGTGCGAGTGTTTCAGGTAGCCTCACGTGATGGCAGTGATCAGGCAGAGCAAAGTTGTTAGCAGGGTGCGCTTGAACCAAATTTTCGGAGATGCCAGCTGAACAAATGGCAGATGTTTGTGACAAGTAGATTTCTGATTTCTGATTCGCAGAGTTAATCCACACGCAAAAAAATGCACAAAGGGAATGGTGCTACCGGACCTCTCTAGTGCTGGAAACGGAGGTTGGCACATCTCTGCTTGTTTTCCACCCTAGCCTTTTGCCTTTGGTGAAACAAGTATATGCAATTATGACACAATATGCAATATTTTATGCAATTATGTTATTTTGGAAACCACCCCTAATCCAACCCTCAGCTACAGCCAACCAACATGTCAGCTCACAAAAATCTATGATTATATAATGAAAGACAATGTGGCGCATAGGAATTTACTGACAATGATGGCACGTTAGTAGCTGCAGCTACAGGGTAAAGCATCTTCTGGCGATCGCCTGCATTGCAGGTAGTGATCACTAAAACAATTTGGACACAGCTTGGCTGTACACATCTACACAAACTGCAGCCGAAAAACTTGAAAGAATTCAACCCTCTTTATCCTCTTTCAGAGCCACAGGTTCCCATTGGTTTCATTGCAATGGGACATCCACTTTCAGAACCAAGCGGTTCTTCACAAATCCATCCGGGTGATATTGCACCGGCGGTGACTTGTGGACCAATCCTTTCTCTCCAGTGGGAAATCCGTTGCCCTTGATGAAAAAAAGATCGCCCACATTGATCTCACGGACTTTCGAGGCATCTCTCAAAATGTGATCGTTGTTGCCTCAGTTGCAGGTGGAGCCCTTCGAGCCCTTCCCTTCACCATTCTGAACAGCCTTCGGCGTTGCCATTCTGGGCCATTCTGCCCATTCTACCCATTCGAATTCCTGTGCGCTCCCACATACATATCATACACCAGCCAATATTGTCTTCAGACAAGTGACCGCAATTCTCAAGCTCCCAAATGTTCACATGTTCCTCAGCACTTGATCAATGAGCAAGCTGTACCATAGAACCAGCATTTTCCGAAGGTCAGGGTATCATCTTTTCAATTTTCATCTATCCAGCGTTGGATTTAAGAAGTTTAAGAAGCACTTGGTGGATGTTCCCTCCTGGCGTCATCTAAACTAGGGAAAACCCAACGAGGGGTCATCATTTCCAGATTCGTTGACATGTCTCAACCTGCACCAGCTTTTCAAATGATGGCAATGATGGCTCGAAATTATTTAGGACAAAACATGACAAAACTGCAATGACTTAATGCTAAGCATGTTTGCATTTGTATGTGTACTCTGACGATGCATGCTGTTTTTGAACAGATACCTCTGCAATGTATTGGGTACCAGAGAGGTTGTAGGAGATGATACCTCTTCCGATGTAGCTATCTCGATGCCACCGAGGGCAATTATGCTCTCCCATGAGCTCCAGCTTCCTGGGTTTGGACGGTACACATCGATTCATGTGAATCCTCCACTGAGAAATGATATTCATATGATATTCATATGATATTCATATGATATTCCAATATAATTCATTCATGTCTACGGTATGTCTTCAAACATTGAGTCAAAGATACCTTCCCGTTTCTTTTACTGGAGCGGGTTTTTGAAGGTCTACGAGTTGGAATCTGCCACAACCTCTTAAATCTGCTGCTCTTTCAAGATCCACTTGGCAAGTGTATGAGAAGTGGCCAAACTTGCTATGGAAAGCTCCTGCTCAAGAGCTGGCTCACACTTTGACCGTGGTTGTTCTATCACTTTCAATCCCCAGTATACAAGAATTCTCTGGAAGTTTCAGACCTTTGCATCTGCAGTGAGACATATTCCGGTTCTTCCAAACTTGCGGGAAATGAATACATGCGTATATACATATGTATATACATATTTAATATTATTTAATCAATTTAAATAATATTCGCACTTTCTCTTTCATTGCACCTCAAATGGTATGATACTCGCCATCAGCTCAATGGGCTCAATGGGCTCAATGGCACTTGTTGACACAGTTGACACAACATTCCAAGGTCTTGGCATTTTTTGGCAACATTTCAGCCATTCCTTCAGCCATTCCTTCAGCCATTCCTTCCCAGCTTCAGCAGAAAGAGTTTGTTCCAAGGACATAGCATGGCCAGGGTTTTTCCCAGCTGCTCAGCATCGTGTCTCAGAAGGTCAAGCAGCTCCTTCAGAATTCTGGTGATGAAATTCTGCATGAAATTTTTATATGAAATCCATAAAAATCCATAAAAGCTCTGACACAGGACCCGATGACCCGATAAAATACGATATTTCAATGCTATAAAGATTATAAAGTGCTGAAAAGCTGTAAACAGCGTCTGAAGATTTGTAACATGCGACCGACCATGTGAGTTCCACTCGCATCCTGACACCGCCCTCCACGGTACTGCCTCGGGCAATCGGATGCCACGAAGAAGATCCTCAGCCGCTTGCCTCAAGGGCTGGGGATTCTGCAAGGATTCTGCAATTGGCAAAATACGACATATATCGACATATTTCCTCCTACATTTTACATCATATGATATTGGGTTGTATTACGAAGTATTGTGGTTATGACTTATGACAGTCTCCAATAGTCTCGACCGAAGGCCTGTGGAGAAGTTGAGATTTGTCGACTGCTTTCTGAGGGTGTGGAAGCAAGTAGTGAAGTAGAGTACTTGATGATACTTGCAGCATATCTTTGACCTAATTTACTCTCGGAGCAACATCCAATGCCCAACATCCAGCACACCAAGAATCTTTTTTGTATGATAATTCATGCACTAAGTTGCTGCACTTATGGAAAATTGTACCAAGATGTACCAAGTATTCACGTCACATCAAGAGAACGTGTACAAACTGCATCAAACTGCGATCCCCTCACATCATCAGAATTTTCCAGCAAAAACCATGTGAGCAGAGTTGCTTAAATCCCAATTCCTTTCCAGGTTCCCTTTCGATCTTTCTCTCCAGCTGACTTTCAGGGCCAAAGTCTGCAAGTGATCGGTCAATCTCCATTTGGTAGTTTGGCCATGAAGGACTTCTCGGAAAATGAAGGGCTTGATATGACTTCGCTTCGGGTCTAAGCCAATCTTCCAGAGAACCAACAAAGACTGGCATTGGTGTTTTGGGCTGGGGCTTGGCTGCCGGCGTCACCTTGTAAGGAGCCGCAGGGGTAGTGACAGCCGGCCGGGCACGAGCATATCCGGCGTAGCCCGGTGGGGATGGGCGGAGGGCAATGTTCAGTGCCATGCCTCCAAGGACCCAAAACAACGACCGGTGCCTTAACATTTGCCCTTGAGCCAGTGAGAATTCATCAAATTTGTGCAAGGATCGGCGTAGATTGCGGCACTCCGGTTCAAGGACATGCCCCAAGGACTTCGAACACCCACTTGTCAGAGTTCAATGCAACATCACTTTGGTCTTTGCAAGTGCTAGGCATATCTTCATCTTTAGAAACTATACCAGTAGTACCGCACGGGGCGGTGGCGGAAGTTTCAAGGATAGGAAACCTGTAAGAGAGGTGAAACGTTGTGATGCATGGATGGGTTTTGCAGGTGCTAAGCAAATCCAAAGCTTCGTCTTTACAATCTATACGACATCAATCATATGTTTTCACCGTGAGCGCATCCAATGAAACAGAAACAGATTCAAAAGGCGTGTCCACCTGAAGTGGGCATAGCCAAGATACTTTGCTATATTTGGATTGTCACTATTGCAGTCACAGCCATCCCATTGCAACTGGCCAAACGGACGACAACTTATTTTCGTCATGCCATGGTCTCAGCTTCACTTCCATGACCATCTTGCAAAGGGCAAATTCGGTCGAGCAAAGGTTCTGTAACGTAGGTACAGGCCTGTACATGTTCTCAACAGGTCACAAGTGCATGACCAACGCATGCAAATATCTGTGCAGAAACCACCCCTAGTCGAACCCTCAGCTACACCGAACCAACTTGATAAACCCGAAAACTGCTCCAGATATGAATCTCCTGGCAACAATGGCAACTTGGTAGCTGCAGCTGTAGGGTAAAGCATATAGCAGCTGCCTGCGTTGCAGGTACCAACCACTAACACAGTTTGGAAACAGGTGGGCTGTACACATCTATACAAACTGCTTCCTAAAAAATTGAAAGAATTCAGCCCTCTTTCAGGAACCACAGGCTCCCATGGGTTTCATTGCAAGGGGACATCCACTTTCAGAACTAAGCGGTTCATCGCAAATCCATCCGGGTGATATTGCACGGGCGGTGACTTGTGGACCAATCCTTTCACTCCAGTGGGATATCCCATGCCCTTCATGAAAAACATATCGCCCACATTGATCTGACAAACTTTCGACGGATCTTTGACAATGCAATCATTGTTACCTCAGTTGGGAACATCTGGCAGAGTTCTTTGCATTTCGTACTTGTTCTGGTTGTGTCAGTTGAGTCCGAAGCCCAAACAATCCGTTCACGAAGAAATGATTGACATGATTGACACCAGCACCTCCATCTTGCCAATCTGCAATACTGCAAGGCAATATAGATGGGCTAGTTGGCTATTTGGTTGCTGTGTGTTTTCACACACACACACACTGTGGACCGACCAACTTTTCCTTCGGCCAAGTTACCGCAATGCTCCAGCTCCCAGACGTCTACATACTCCTCAGCTTGACCAAATATATCCACATATGATACAGATACACACATATGAATCATGTGAATCTACATGTGCCCTTGGTACATAACAATCGGGTTTGCACAAGCGAAACCATGTCGTGCACGTGTCATCGGTGTCATGTTTCACATTTTAAAACTGTCTTCACGATCAAGTACTTCGTTTCCAAAATTCATGTCCGGTCCCAAATGATCACTGCAGTTGTCAAACTGAAACATCATAGCTACTGAGAATGGCCAGTCATTGATAGCTTCGTTCGACCCCATCTTTGCCATATCCAGACTTGTGATCCAGGAAACTTCGGGAAGGTATTGGGTACCAGACAAATTGTAGGTGATGATGCCTCTTCCGCAATAGTTGTCTCGATGCCAACGAGGGCAGGTATACTCTCCCATCAGCTCCAGTTTCCTTGAGGGGTGGATCAATTGCAAACCTGAAACCAGGTTGGTCTGTATCATCAAGTATCGGATAAATTATCTTGGATAATTTTTGCACTCAGGTGCTCTAGCATCCTGCCCACATCTTTTACATCTGTGCCTCAACTTCAGCACTCTCCACACTCATGAGGGGCTTGGAGATCTGGACAGGCGACATCTTCGCCTTGTTCTGTATTATACGAGTCTAGTCCCAGACCCGATCAGACCGGTAACGTCTGTGGGTTTGCTGCATCAACGGAATTTTTGAATTCCACATGCAACCAGGCAAAAAAAAAACGATGCCAAACTGATGCAAACATCATCTCGAAATAGTGCTGTGACAATTGGATTCGATTCGTTGATTCCCGCTTAAACTTGGTTTTCCCTTGGCTTTCCCTTGGCCCAACTGTTGCACATGGGCCCATGTCAGGCCCTTGACATGCCGTCTTTCCAAGCTTCAGAAGAAACGTCTTGCTCCAAGAGCACACTGCTGCCACGGTCTTTCCAAGCAAATCAGCATCAGTTTTCACGGTGGCAATCAGATCCTCCAAGCTCTCGTGATGGATCTGACCGATCGAACATCAAAACTCTCGATTTAATGATCAAATATGAACATAACTTTGCCTGGTTTTAAAATCAAAACACATTTAGTTCACAAACTTCCAAATTGCAGATGAATGTCCATGGTCAGTCTTAAACTCATTAGCAGTCGAGCACGTCGGTCCATGGAACCGCGCGAATCCCTGGTTTGGTGGCTTGCGGGGTTGCTAAGGGGTGTGCGTTTCCGCGGTTTCGGGCGTCGATCTGGAAGAGCTATCGCAAAAAAGCGCGCAGACTACAACGAGAGCTTGGTTTCACCAAACAATGTTGAAGAATTGAGATAACCAGACTCGCCCCGGAATTATGCGTGACCGATTTCAGGTTCGAAATGGTGTCAAGTCAATGATCCGCTGCTGATATGTGGGATTGCAAGTGTTGGTGACGAAACGACTTGGCATGGCTGCACGCTGGAAAGTAGTAGTGATGTTGCTATAACATTCGTGCTATGGAGGACTGTAGCTGGAAGTTGGTAAACGAACTGTAAAAACTGGGGCTAACGTAGTCTTGGAGCATCGTGTCACTCTTGTACTATGGGGAAGCGCGGCAGGAATTGCATATATGCATTGAAATGACGCGTCGAAACTAAATGTGAGTTGCAGATAATCAAGCCAGCTTAAAAGAAGTACTTCAGAAAGGGAAATGGTTGAGACCAGAAGTGGAGTGGCGGAGCGAAGACGTAGCGCTGAGTCTGAGAAGAAATTTTAGAATGATAGATGGTGCACGCGCAATACATGGCCGAAGAGCATGCGAGAGATCGGGCATTGAAGTATTCAAGGAGGGGTTTGAAGTTGATTTTGTTGGAGGCTCGTCTTGAACTGGGGGGTGTCTCCTGACCGCCAGGTGACCACCATGGTTTTTATGTCCCGAGGGTCAACCGTGTGTGCAATAAGGACATTTCTGATGGATGGATGGATCCAAGAAAAAGGAAAGACGGAAAGGAAGAAACATAGACAAATAGATAGGTTGAAATAGGACGACAGATGGACGGATAGATAGATAGATAGATAGATAGACAGACAGATAGATAGAAAGAAAGGTAGATAGATGGATAGACAGATAGCTAGATAGATAGATAGATAGACAAACAGATAGATAGATAGATAGATAGATAGACAAACAGCTAGATAGATAGATAGATAGATGGATGGATGGATGGATGGATAGATAGATAGATAGATAGATAGATAGATTAGTTGAAAGAAAGACAGAAAGCAAGAAAGAAAACAAGAAAGAAATAAAGCAAGCAAGCAAGAAAGAGAAAGAAAGATAGATCGATAGATAGATAGACAGATAGATATAGTTCGAAAGATTGTGTGTATGGGTGGTTGTTTTCTGCTGACCACGATCAATTTTGAATGCATTCATTGTTTCTTTATGCTGGTTTTCCAGTGTATTGTGGTAAAATACAGCCACAAGACTTCTGAATCAAGGTCAAAAGGATATGTTTTTACTTACTTACTTACTTACTTACTTTCTTTCTTTCATTTCACTTCGTTCCATTTCATTTCATTTCATTTTGTTTCGTTTCCTTTCCTTTCATTTCGTTCGTTCATTCCATTTCATTTCACTTCACGTCATTTCGTTCATCTTATTAATTTCAGTCATAACATTCATGTCAGTCATGTCATTCATTTCATTCATGTACTTTCTTTCATTCATTTAATCAATCTCATTCATTCCATTCATTTCGTTCGTTTCATTCATTTCGTTTTTTCATTGTTTTCCTTCATTTCATTTCATTTCATTCCATGCCATTCCGTTGCAGCATTTCATCGTCTTATTCTTTCATTGATTCCTGTCGTTCTTCATTGATTCTTTCTTTCATTGATTCATTCTTTCATTCATTCCTTCTTCCCCCTTCCTTCATCCCTTGACCTTTCATTCATTTGCGCATTCATTCAAAGCTTCTGCAGCCTCTTGACAATTTCTGTAGGCCATCCTTCCTGCCCATTACACTTTTGCAAGACTTCCACCCCGGCGCAGCCAGGCACTAGCTGGTATTCTCCGTAAACACAGTCATACAAACCGTAAATCAAAAGGTTACATCCTGTGACCTTCTTAGAAGCCCTTAGAAACCCTTAGAAGCCCTTAGAAGCCAGGATCCCATGACCCATCTATCCAGCTGTCCTTTGGCAATCGGACACTGTGAAGAAGCTCTTCTGCAGCTTGCCTTTGGGGGTGTCTTTGCTGCAACAACACAAACTGTGGGGAATCGTCGTGAAACCGTCATCTAGGTCATCTCAGTCATTTTACCTTCAGCACATGCCTCAGAATGAGAACCTCGAATTACTGCAAAACATCTGTGACTATGACCTTCAAGGAATGCAAAAGTTAGTCTCAACTTTGGAACACGCCCTTTTGCTTGAGTTTGGAAATAACGCGTTCCTGGCCTGAAAAAACACAAGCTACATCTTGTCTGCTGCATCACACGCTATTGGATGCATTGATGATTGCATGCATCAGGCTTTAGTTTCAGGTCAAAATGCCATCTACGAATCTATACCAACAACATTGCAACTACATCAGCACCGACAAAATCCCAGCAAAAACCATGTGAGCAGAGTTGCTTAAATCCCAATTCCTTTCCAGGTTCCCTTTCGATCTTTGTCTCCAGCTGACTTTCAGGGCCAAAGTCTGCAAGTGATCGGTCAATCTCCATTTGGTAGTTTGGCCATGAAGGACTTCTCGGAAAATGAAGGGCTTGATATGACTTCGCTTCGGGTCTAAGCCAATCTTCCAGAGAACCAACAAAGACTGGCATTGGTGTTTTGGGCTGGGGCTTGGCTGCCGGCGTCACCTTGTAAGGAGCCGCAGGGGTAGTGACAGCCGGCCGGGCACGAGCATATCCGGCGTAGCCCGGTGGGGATGGGCGGAGGGCAACGTTCAGTGCCATGCCTCCAAGGACCCAAAACAACGACCGGTGCCTTAACATTTGCCCTTGAGCCAGTGAGAATTCATCAAATTTGTGCAAGGATCGGCGTAGATTGCGGCACTTCGGTTCAAGGACATGCCCCAAGGACTTCGAACACCCACTTGTCAGAGTTCAATGCAACATCACTTTGGTCTTTGCAAGTGCTAGGCATATCTTCATCTTTAGAAACTATACCAGTAGTACCGCACGGGGCGGTGGCGGAAGTTTCAAGGATAGGAAACCTGTAAGAGAGGTGAAACGTTGTGATGCATGGATGGCAGAGCGAGCCTACCTACCTACCTACCTACCTAGCTAGCTAGCTATCTATCTATGTATCTTTCCATCCAACTATCTAACCATCTATCGATCTATCTGTCTGTCTGTCTGCCTGTCTGCCTGTCTGTCTGTCTGCCTGTCGGTCTGTCTGTCTGTCTGTCTGTTTATCCACCAATCCATCTATCTATCTGAAGCCTATCTAACATAGACCCGGGCAAGCCGGCGGCGGAAGTTTCCCAAACATAAATGACCTATAGTTCAACGACACCCTGTCCCGACCGTGTCCTTCCCTCGACACTCCACACCTCACACTGCACACTGCACTCTTCGCACTCCAAACTTCAAACTTCACACTCCACACTTCACACTCCACACTTCTCACTTCTCACTGCGTCACTGCGTCCTTCACACTCCAAACCTCACACTTCACACTTCACACTGCACACTTCACACTTCACAGTCCACACTTCACACTTCACACTTCGCAGTCACACTTCACACTTCACACTCCACACTTCACAGTCCACACTTCACACTTCTCACTTCACACTTCTCACTTCTCACTGCTTCCTTCACACTCCAAACCTCACACTTCACACTTCACACTGCGCGCTTCGCACTCCAAACTTAAACTTCACACTCCACACTTCACACTTCTCACTTCCCACTGCTTCCTTCACACTTCACACTTCACACTTCACACTTCCCACTGCTTCCTTCGCACTCCAACGCCAGAGCAGAAAAAGTTGATTTGAAATAGAAAATGAAAGCAGCCAAAATCTGAAAGATCCTTTTTTTGTCACATGTATGCAATACGATCATGGTTTCTTGTGCGGTTCGTAACAACGCAGACAGAAACGAAAATTAAGTGACACAGGCATTCTGCCGTCTGCAACTCGAAATGAAAGGCGACGCTACTGAAGCACAGCAATTCAGACTCGGATGCGGTTCACAACAACGCACACCCAGCCCTCGGCAGTCAAACGAGAGTTGATCCCTCTGCGGCAAACAAATCACTGTGGCAGCCTTCATGCAGCCACTCCAATACGATTTACGAAGTCCAGCTGCAAAAGACAATAGTATTACCAATGCAGCCACGGCACGAAGCAACCTTGACGCAACCATTTACACTGCGGGAACGATCCTACAGTTGCAAAGCACAATGGAATTCCATCGGCAACTCATCCACCAGCACCACTTGCAATCCCATTTACATTGCGGGAACGATCCTACAGTTGCAAATCACAATGGAATTCTGTCGACCACAAATGCGCGAAACACAGGTGACACCCCATTTACAATGCGGAACCGATCCGAGAATGATCCGACCATGATCCGAGACCGATCCGACCACACACGAGACCGTCTCGCAACCGTCGCAAAGCAGAGGTACATCATCGAGGTTCGGGGACGGACTTTGTATAGAAAAACATAGGCTTTCGTGCATCTGCTATCTCTCAAAAACGCATTTCGTGCGAGACTTCCTCCAAAACTCCATCGGCAACTCCTCCACTAGCACCACTTGCAATCCCATTTACAGTGAGGGAACGATCCTAGAGTTGCAAATCACAATGGAATTCCATCGGCAACTCATCCACCAGCACCACTTGCAATCCCATTTACATTGCGGGAACGATCCTACAGTTGCAAATCACAATGGAATTCTGTCGACCACACATGCACGAAAAACAGTTGAAACCCCATTTACAATGCGGAACCGATCCGAGACCAATCCGCCCATGATCCGACCACACACGAGACCGTCTCGCAACCGTCGCACCGCAGAGGTAGATCATCGACGTTCGGGGACGCACTTTGTATGGAAAAACATAGGCTTTCGTGCATCTGCTATCTCTCAAAAACGCATTTCGTGCGAGACTTCCTCCAAAACTCCATCGGCAACTCCTCCACCAGCACCACTTGCAATCCCATTTACAGTGAGGGAAAAATCCTTTGCAAATCACTTTTTCTTTCGGCAACTCATCCACCAGCACTAACTCTTTCTTTGACTAACTTGTTTCTTTGCTAACTCTTTCTTTGACTACCTCATATATCCTGACTAACTCTTTCTTTGACT
The DNA here is from genome assembly GCA_947184155.2 of Cladocopium goreaui. Lineage (NCBI taxonomy): Eukaryota > Dinophyceae > Suessiales > Symbiodiniaceae > Cladocopium > Cladocopium goreaui. The sequence continues at coordinate 24,441 of CAMXCT020003407.1, read as the reverse complement.
AACTCTTTCCCTGACGAACTCTTTCTTTGACTAACTGTTTCTTTGCTAACTCTTTCCCTCACTAACTCTTTCCCTCACTAACTCTTTCTTTGACTAACTCTTTCCCTGACTAACTCTTTCTTTGACTAACTCTTTCCCTGACTAACTGTTTCTTTGACTAACTCTTTCTTTGACTAACTCTTTCCCTCACTAACTCTTTCTTTGACTAACTCTTTCTTTGACTAACTCTTTCCCTGACTAACTGTTTCTTTGATAACTCTTTCTTTGACTAACTGTTTCTTTGCTAACTCTTTCCCTCACTAACTCTTTCTTTGACTAACTCTTTCCCTCACTAACTCTTTCTTTGACTAACTCTTTCCCTGACGAACTCTTTCTTTGCTAACTCTTTCTGTGACTAACTCTTTCCCTCACTAACTCTTTCTTTGATTAACTCTTTCTTTGACTAACTCTTTCCCTCACTAACTCTTTCTTTGACTAACTGTTTCTTTGCTAACTCTTTCTTTGACTAACTCTTTCCCTCACTAACTCTTTCTTTGACTAACTCTTTCCCTCACTAACTCTTTCTTTGACTAACTCTTTCCCTGACTAACTGTTTCTTTGCTACCTCTTTCTTTGACTAACTCTTTCTTGGACTAACTCTTTCCCTCACTAACTCTTTCTTTGACTAACTCTTTCCCTGACATTCTAAAAGTCCGTAACACGGAAGTTTCTCCCCCTAAACTTCCTTTGATCATCTATTCATTTATCTGTCTGTGTAGCTACCTACCTATGAAACTGTCTGTCTATCTATCTAGCTGTCTATCTATCTATCTATCTACCTATCTATCTGACTATCTATCTTTCTGTCTATCTGCGTATCTACGTATCTATCTATATATCTAGCTATTCTAGCTATTCTAGCTATTCTAGCTATTCTATCTAATCTAGCTATCTAACCTATCTAATCTTTCTAATCTTTCTAATCTATCTATCCATCTATCTATCTAATCTAAGCTTATCTAATCTAATCCAATCTAATCTTATCTATCTATCTTTCTTTCTTTCTAATCTATCTATCTAATCTATCTATCTATGTATTTATCTATCTGTCTGTCGGTCTGTCTGCCTGTCTGTATGTTGATCTTCCTATCTATTGAGCTATCTTTCTATTTACCTATCTATCTGTCTATCTGTTAATCTGATAATCTTTCTTTCTATCTAACTGGCTATGTATCTATCTATTATCTATCTGTCTATCTGTTTGTCTGTCTCTCTATCTGGCTATCTACCTATCTATCTGTCTCTCTGTCTCTGTCTCTGTCTCTGTCTCTCGCTGTCTAATTATGAATCTATCTATCTATTGATCCACCTACCAATCTTTATCTGATAGGAGGCAATTATGGGAGACTTCTTTGCAAGTGGAATTTGGCACGTCTAAAACGAAGCAATCCTGCAAGACTTCCTGACAAAACTGAAGTTGACAGCTCCAAAACGAAGAACTTCTGCGAGACAATTTTTGGCATTGACAACGTCAAAAGCGAAGCAATTCTGGGAGGCTGTGCAGAGCTGACGGGGTAGTGCCAATGCGTATTGTTATTCTTCTGGCCCATCTGTCTAAAGCACGGCGCCTGCCACGAAAAAGTGACGCTAAGTCATACGAAGTGCTGCACCTGTCATGCAAAATCATCTTAGTGAACCTGCCAGTCCGATGATCCAAAATGCTGATGAAATATGTTTCTTGTACTGCGCCTGCCACACGACATGCATCTTTGCAGACCCACTTCAAACGTCTCACGCATTCTCACGCTTGCCATCCTTTTTGCAACTCCCGCAAAGCCCTCACGTTTTGCTCACTTTTGGCGAGGTAGAGAACCCATTGTGCCTGCCACGCACAATAACTTCAAGTGGTCCGAGACCGTCAGTTTTTTAACACTTTTGACTCCGACATGTGCTTCGCGCCGCAACGGTGTGCACTTTTCGACATCTGAACTTCCAAGAATGGTGCGAACATGTAGAGTTTTTACCATTTTGAATTCGACATTTGCTTCGTGCCGCAGTCGCGTGCACATGTAGTGTTTTTTCCCGAGAGCGTGTGAGCGAAGGGTTCGTCTAAAAGTGGAGGTCTGCTATACATCTTCACATGTTCACATCTTCACATGCTCACATCTTCTCACCTTCACATACTCACATCTTCACATCTGCTCATCTTCACATCTCATATCTTCTTCTCTCTCTCTCTCTCTCGTGTCTCCTTCTTTTTTCTTTTCTTTCTTGAGGCCGCAGGCAGCGCCGACGAGGCGTCACTGTATGGCCACCCTTTTGCACGAAGTGAGGTTTGGGTGTCAAGAGCTGATGATCTTGTGCGATTTAACATCCTCCGCGGCAACCCTTTCGCATGAAATAAGGTTCGAGTTTCAAAAACTGCTGTTTTTTTTTGCGATTTGACATCCTCGGCGGCAACCCTTTCGCACGAAATGAGGTTCCAGTGTCAAAACCCGATTTTTTTTGCGAATTTGGTTGGCCCGGTGGCAACCCTTTCACACGAAATTATGTTTGGGTGTCAAACACTGATGTTTTTTGGATTTCATTCTTAGCGGCAACCTTTTCGCACGAAATGAAGTTCGAGTATTAAAAACTGAGGGTTTCTGTGCAAAAGGGTCTGTGTGTACAAGGGTCTCTGTGTAAAAGCGTCTGTGTGCAAAAACCATCCGTGTGTAAAAGCGTCTGTGTGTAAAAGCGTCTGTGTAAAGGGGCCTGTGTGTAAAGGCATGTGTGTGTAGAAGCGTCTGTGTGCAAAAGCGTCAGTGTGTAAAAGCGTCTTTGTGTGTAAAAGTGTTTGTGGGTAAAACGTCTGTATGTAAAAGCTTGTGTGTGTCATACAGTCTTTGTGTAAGAGAACATCTGCGTGTGTAAGGCATGTTTGTATGTATGAGCATGCTTATGCAAAATGTCCGTCTCAATTCTTCTTTCTGTGTCTCCTTCGTTTCATCTTTCTTTTATTTCTCCTTCAAGTTCTTCACATGTACCTACTTTTTCTCCTTCAATTTCTTCATATGTACCTACTTATCACAACATGTCTGCGCCATGTCTCTTCATTTTAGGCATCATCGCATATTTCTATATTGATGTTTCATGCTATATGATCTTCGCTATGCTCCTCTACGCTCCTCTACGCTCTCGGGCCATCCGTCGTCTAGTACCATTTTGAGTTCGAAATTTGCTTCGCGCCGCGGTCACGTGCACTTTTTCGACATCTCAGTGGCCAGAAAAAATAACCCAGGCGTGAGATGCTTTTAGCTTTTTGACTTCCAACTTGCTTTGCGTTTTAGCGGCGTGCAGTTCTTGATCTCTCATCCCGCCAGATGGCTGCGCACCCGCTGCTTTAGCGAGGCTGCTTTTCAACCCTTGGGGGCCACAAAACATCGGAAAACACACACTGTTTCTCGACTTTTCTACCTTTTCGCGCACTTTGATCTTCTTTCTACTCACTCTGTTCTCTGACTCTTTCTCTTCTCATTCTTTCTCGCCTCTGACTCTTCTCACCACTGTTGGTACATCTGCCCATAAGTCGGAAGTTTGACTTCCAAATTTCCTTTGACGACATCAATCATATGTTTTCACTGTGAGCGCATCAAATGACACAAAAGCAGATTCCAAAGGCATACTTTTTGTCGATGCTCCAGCAGCTCCAGTTCCACAACCACCTGCGCTCTTAACGGAATTTTGCATGTGCTGCTTTGCTGCTTAGCAGGCTTCCCATCTTCATTTCATGTATATGTGGTGTGTATATATATATTATATCATATATCGTATATAATATGTATATATATACTATATCATATATTGTGTATATATATATATATGCGGTATACATATCGTATTGTATCAAGTATAGATTGCTGTAGGGCAGGCGTGGAGCATGGAAGCCCACATGGTTTTCGTAAGCATTGCGTGTAGACACATGCACAGATGTAGCATGATGTGGCTATGTGGAATCCGGTCTGCAGGGCATGCAGGGTATGTTTTGCCTCTAGGGCGAATATTGATTCACATGCTTGTCGCTCTGTCCATTCCTCTGGCCTGCTCTCTATCTGCCTAGACTTTGTCTATTTACCTATATGCCCGCCCTTGTACCTTGCAGATACATGCGCGCATTGTAGGGAAAATTTGATCTTGGGTGTGCTGCTGTGTGAAGTTGGCCGTGCAACAAGCATAGTATGAACTGCAAAAACGACACCTGTATACTCCAGCTTGGCTTGGCATGCCGATGCAAAACAACACACATGTACAAACCGTCGCTGCAATCAGTCATTCCATTGTCTGCTGATGATTGTTCCAATGTCATCTCTTTGCACCTCCAAATGTCTGGTCTGTGGAAAGAGGTCGAAGGGTGTCGCCTTGGCCATGGAACGAGGCATGGAGATACAGACAATCTGAATATGCGAACCCTGCAAGAAGCTGCCTCTTGAGGCAACGGACAAGGGAAGCTCCTGCAAAGGGTTTTTCCCAAAGAACTACTGCCAAAGTCAACTTTTCACTTTATCCACACAACATCTTCTACATCCTTTACATCCCCAATATCACCCGCATCAACTTCATGTACATCACATTCATCATTTTCATCATCTACATCATCTACATCAACTTCATGTACATCACAACCATCATTTACATCATCTACATCAACTTCAATCAACGTCATCTGAATCACATACATACCTGAACTTCATCTACATGACATGTCTCCTACAACACTTCTACTACAACACTCCTACATTGTCATTTGCACAGGAGTTATCACACAGGAGTTCTGACAGAGGAGTTGTTACAAAGGAGTTAGTTGTTGCACAGGAGTTGTTGCACAGGACTTGTTTTACAGGAGTGATCACACAGGAATTAACTTCTAGGCGATCTAGTTGTATCCGAAAATGCCTAGAAACTGCTACTTCTCAAGTTCTTCTAAATTCTTTCTTAAGGCGGCAGGGGCAGTGAACAACCTGTTTGCGAAAGGTGACCCTCTGTGGAAATCTTGTGCGTGTCGGACGCGCAACGTGAGGTGAAATGCAAGTTCCAAAGTGTCGGAATGGGGATTGCACCCTCTGCGGAGATCGTGTGTAGCTTGTGGGCGACGGCGCAAATTAAGGCCGAAGGTCAAAAACTGCTAAGACATTGCAATTTTGAAAGCTCAGTTGCAACCCTTTCGCACGAAATGATGGTCGAACTTCCTAACTGAGGCAACACTGGGATATTGCAACATTCTGTGGCGAGGGTTCTCTGTGTAAAGACTTTGGTGTGTAAAAGCTCCCCTGTTGAAAGACTTCTCTGTGTAAAAGCTTTTGTGTGTAAACGCGTCTGTGTGTAAATGGCCCTCTGTGCAAAGACTTCCCTGTGTAAATGCTCCTGTGTGTGCAGACTTATCTGTGTAAAAACTTCCTCTGTGTAAAGAGGTCACTGTGCAAAAGTTCTCTGTGCAAAAGCTTCTGTGTGTAAGAGCTTCTCTGTGGGCAAAAGCTTCTGTGTGTAAAAGCTCCTCTGTGTAAAGCTTCTGCGTGTGTAAAAGCTCCTTCGTGTAAAGACTTCTCTGTGCAACAGCGTCTGTGTGTAAAAGCTCCTGTGTGTAAACACTCTTCATGTAAAAGGGTCTCTGTGTAAATTCCTCTGTGTAAAGACTTCTCTGTGTACAAGCTTCTGTGTGTGTGTGGGGTGTAACATCTGAACAGATGTAAAACTTCTACTCTTGCAGGGGTCCTATGGGCACTTGGATGGCATGGGCCAACGAAGACCCATCCAAGTTGCTGTGAAAACGTACCTGCAGTGTTATTTTCTGATGGACATGGCAAGGGGCTAAGCCGGGAACCCCTACCCTAATTTTATTGCACCTTATGGGATTCAGTTCCCGACGGGTCACTACAATGATCCAGTTCTTGTCTAATGTGATTTCCATGGTGGCTCCGACATGGTGCCATGGACCCATTTGAGGGAACCTTGCTTAAGGTGAATGCGGACCGATTTGAGTATTTGACTTCTGAATTTGCACATTTTAATTTAGTAATTCGTCTAAGTAAAGCGACGCAGTCGGCCTTTCGGTTTTGCACCTTTTGCAATGTTCCGCTGCTCCTTTAGTCTATGTGACCCTCGGGCAACCTCACTCCTGCTGAAGAGATGTTGCTCCGAACCACCAGAAACCTTCTTTTATCGCTGATGCTCAAGCTTTGCAACATGACCAGGGATACTGAAGGCAACAGGCATGTTCTCTTCCTGCAGGTATGGTCTTTTTGGTATCTGGTGAGGCCAAACATTTTGCGCACCTAATTCATTTGAACTTGAACAGCCGTTTAATGCCCATGTGGTGTGACCGACTACCGTCCATTCGAGGGAGTAGCGCACGACTCTTTAGGTTTGAGCTGAATACCATTTCACTTTTTTGTTGTTTCACTCTTCTTCATCAACCAGTTCCCAATTTGGTCCCTAATTATCCCCCCGCGCCCCTCTGCAATGTGTCGTGGGGTTTAAGTGTGTGCTCTGTGCTGGTTTGGTCCGTTTCTCCGTGTAGGTTGGTTCTTGAGGTTCGTTGTTCCCTTCCCCCCCTGCGCTATTTTGTCCATTGGCCCGTCGTTGGTGTCCGCTTTTTTCTTCCTCTTGCCTTTCAGGGTTTACCCGGCTTCGGCCGGGTGTGTGGTGTAACATCTGAACAGATGTAAAACTTCTACTCTTGCAGGGGTCCTATGGGCACTTGGATGGCATGGGCCAACGAAGACCCATCCAACTTGCTGTAAAAACGTACCTGCAGTGTTATTTTCTGATCGACATGGCAAGGGGCTAAGCCGGGGACCCCTACCCTAACTTTATTGCACGTTATGGGATGCAGTTCCCGACGGGTCACTACAATGATCCAGTTCTTGCCTAGTGTGTGGGAAACCCTGCGACAAAGGGTCAACAACAATGACATTTACGTGGGAACAGGGGTGCGAGGGGTCAATGCAAGTCTGGCACTAACAAGGACACTTGTATTGATCTGTCTTCTTTCTGGTATGGCAACTGGGCCTAGCCAAAAACTCAGCATGCGGAACAATGGAACATGAACCACGAACCATGAACTGTCATCTCACCTCATTTCAGTCCTCTCCCTTCGATGTGTATCCAAATGTGTTTTAAGACATGCGCCGGGGAAGCTTGGTGGTGCGTCCACCGGGGATACCAGAATACACTTAGAACTAATTTTCCGCTGCCAGAAGCAGGTCTCGCACAAGCAATCAGAAATCTTAGCCAGAAGTTACCAGCAGAAGCGGGTGAAATGAGAATTATGATTCAGAACGCTCCGGAACATGTGCTCAGAACTTTCATGCTCAGAAAATTCCTCGTGTCATCCATGATTCATGTTCACTTAACAACCATGTCACAATACAACACCGTGAGAAACAGCACCATACCGTTGTCAGCCGTTTTTGTCGGTCGTTGGTTGCTTGCCGAGCAGCCGGAAGCTCTGATGCAGCGGTTTGCTTTTGTCAGCCTTTTCAGTGGAACTTGTGCTACGCGCCATGAAGCTTCCTTTGGTTTCTGTTGAAGCAAGCAAACAAAAACCACAGACATTTGACCACCACGTTCCATGTAAAAGCTTTTCTGTGTAAAGACTACTGTGTTTAAAAGCTCCTCGTCCTCGTGTAAAGACTTCTCAGTGTAAAAGCTTCTGTTTGTATAAGCTCCTCTGTGTAAAAATGTCTCTGTGCAAAATCTTCTGCGTATAAAGGATTATAAAGGCTCCTATGCGCAAAGACTTCTCTGTGCAAAAGCTTCTGTGTAAATCCGATGTGTCATCGCAGTCATCTGAATAGATGCCATTGGGACACACAAATATACATACGCTATAATAGCTTCATAATCATTCAGCACACATTCATTAATTAACCATTACGCATCCACAACCTCATTCATCATCATTCACCATCACTCATCATCATTCATATTCATTCATCATTATTCACCTTGATATCTTCTCTTTCATCCTCTTTTGATCTACTCCCTCCTGCTTTTCTTTCGGGCCACACTGTCGTCTAGTTTTCTTGAGAAACACCTTAAAATGTACAACACTGTTGAATAATGTTGAATGATGTCAGATCATGTTCAATGTGAGTATTTTGTACATCTTCACGAAGCCTTCACTGGGGAGGTGGCGCGCTTCACGACGTAGCCCTCCGCCACAAAGTCCTGGCCATGCGACGGCGATGCGACGGCAGGGTGCAGTCGTGGGTCATGGGTTGCGTGGGTCGCGTGGGTCGCACCTTGAGATCTCGCGCTTGGGTCGCCTGCTACGGCACTGTCGATAAGAGACATAGAGGCATGCAGTATATTGCAATGTATTGCAGTGATTGTATTGGAATATAATATCACATGATCACCGAAACATCACAATCCAAACATCGCCAGTTCTGTGGATTTTGTCGAAGGCCGCGCATCCCGACGCAGTCGCAGGAGACGTAGACCATCCGTTGAGGTCGCAACGTCAGCAGTGCTCGCCGAGCCTGGCGATCAATACGCCCATGTGACCATCTTATTCGTTCCACCACATTTCACTTCAGTTGACAAGTCCTCAGTCAACATCATCAACCACTCAAAAGGGTTCTAGATTGATTCATACCTGTCATACTCAGTGGTCATGCCATCATGCCGCTTGATAACTCTTAATCTTTGATCAATTGGATTCGATATCTAATTGGTTGCGGTTTCAAGCATCGATGATCCCGATCCCCTTGAATGGTAGAAGAGTGCCTCCTCTTTCAAACCTTGTCGAGGGGGATCCACAACGACCACCTGTATACTCAGTGCCATCTGTCCATTGCAAAGGCTACAAAAAGGACAGCAAAATCCAGAACTGTCACAGAAAATCATCGTTCAATGATTGCCCCCAAGTCGTTGTGCCTCATGAAAACTTGTGAGGCGTTTCACGCTGCAATTGTGAAACGGCAATTCCATGGCACACACGTCCTGAGGTCTGAACTACCTTCTCGGAGCGCAATGATCTTGCAACTTCCCTGACTCACTGACAGCTTAATCTTTTTACACGGGACATCTTGCTGTGAACCTGGATTCCCATTTGTGTGCCAAAGTATGTCTCCAAATGGGGTCGCACACTTGTGACAAGAATCCTTCCTGAGAACTGTCATGGCGTCATATTCAAGAGCCTCCTGAATCTTGGTGACCCCCAAAGTCTGCCATTCCACTGTCTTTTGAGGAACACAGAAGCCAGGATACACAAACATGATTTGCTAAAATTTGCTATGTAGCCATTAAATTTCCACTCTTGTAAGCTCTACCCAACATATCATTTCACCAATTGATGCTCTTGAATTCCAAAGTTCACCCATCAAACACCCATCACCCAAAATCTAATTTCAACATATCTCAATATCCCGCAATATCCCTCAATATCCCTCGATATCCCATACCAGTAGGACCGCACAAGGCGGTGGTGGAAGTTTCAAAGAGAGGAAACTATAGGAGAGGTGAGTTGTTGTGATGCATGGATGGCAGAGCGAATCCGCAGATGGACAGAAAGCTGGTTGGAGCTGTGTTTTTTGGAGTGGTTGCAGTGGTCACCTCGACCACAACTGCTGGATGTAGTGTGGTGCAGCAAAGAGTAATGCAGTTGTAGTTATGGTTCTAGTTCAAGTTGTAGTGTAGCTGAAGCTGTAGTTGATGATGTTTTAGTTGTAGCTGTAGCTGTAGTAGTTGTAGTTGTAGTTGGAGTTGTAGTTGCAGTTGTAGCGTACTGTAGTGTAGTGGTGGTGTAGTGTCGTGTAGCCTGGTGAAGTGGGTGTAGTGTAGTGAGGGTAGAGGAGTTGTAGTGGCAGTTGTAGTGGTAGTTGTAGTTGTAATGTAGTGTAGTAATACTACTTCTAGCTGGTGGTGGTGGTGGTAGTAGTAGTAGTAGTTGTTGTAGTTGTAGTTGTAGTGTGGTGTAGTGTTGTAGTAGTAGCGGTAGTAGTATTAGTAGTATTAGTAGTAGTAGTAGTAGTTGTAGTAGTAGTAGTAGTAGTATTAGTAGTAGTAGTAGTAGTAGTAGTTGTAGTAGTAGTAGTAGTAGTAGTAGTTGTAGTTGTAGTTGTTGTAGTTGCAGTTGCAGTTGTAGTTGTAGTTGTAGTTGTTGTAGTTGTAGTTGTAGTTGCTGTTGCTGTTGCTGTTGCTGTTGTTGTTGTTGTTGTTGGAGTTGGGGTCGGAGTTGGATGTGGAGTTGGAGTTGTAGTTTGGTGTAGTGGTAGCTGTTGCAGTTGTAGTCGTAGCTGCAATTGTAGTTGTAGCTGTTGTAGTTGTACGGGTAGTTGTAGTTGTAGTTGTAGTAGTCGTCGTCGTCGTCGGTTGTTGTTGTTGTTGTTGTTGTTGTTGTTGTTGTTGTTGTTGTGGTTGTTGTGGCTGCTGTGGCTGCTGTGTTTGGTGTGTTTGTTTTCGTTGTCGTTGTTGTGGTTGTTGTTGTGGTTGTTGTGGTTGTTGTGGTTGTTGTGGTTGTTGTGCTTGTTGTTGTGGTTGTTGTGGTTGTTGTGCTTGTTGTTGTGGTTGTTGTGGTTGTTGTGGTTGTTGTGCTTGTTGTGCTTGTTGTGCTTGTTGTTGTGGTTGTTGTGGTTGTTGTGGTTGTTGTGGTTGTTGTGGTTGTTGTGGTTGTTGTGGTTGTTGTGGTTGTCGTAGTCGCTGTGGCTGTGGCTGTTGCTGTTGCTGCTGTTGCTGCTGTTGGTGTTGTTGGTGTTGTTGGTGTTGTTGGTGTTGTTGGTGTTGTTGGTGTTGTTGTTGTGGTTGTTGTTGCTGTTGGTGGTGTTGTTGTTGTTGTTGTTCTTGTTGTTGTTTTTGTTCTTGTTTTTGTTCTTGTTGTGTAGTGAGTGTAGTGAGTGTAGTGAGTGTAGTGAGTGTAGTGAGTGTAGTGAGTGTAGTGAGTGTAGTGAGTGTAGTGAGTGTAGTGAGTGTAGTGAGTGTAGTGAGTGTAGTGATTGTAGTAAGTAGTGAGTGAGTGAGTGTAGTGTAGTGGGTGTAGTGAGTGTGTAGTGTAGTGAGTGTAGTGAGTGTAGTGAGTGTAGTGAGTGTAGTGTAGTGTAGTGTAGTGCGTGTAGTGCGTGTAGTGTAGTGCGTGTAGTGAGTGTAGTGAGTGTAGTGAGTGTAGTGAGTGTAGTGAGTGTAGTGAATGTAGTGAGTGTAGTGAGTGTAGTGAGTGTAGTGAGTGTAGTGAGTGTAGTGAGTGTAGTGAGTGTAGTGTGGTGTAGTGTGGTGTAGCGTGGTGCAGCTCAACGTCCACAGGTGGCCCGAGCGTGGTATGTTTTTCACATTTTGACTTCAAAATGTGCTTCCCGCCACAACACCGCGCATTTTTATCAACATGCCAACTGCCAAAAGTGAACCGACACTGAAGTGTTTTGCGCGTTTTGACTTCGAAATGTGCTTTCCGCCACAGCAGTGCTGTCACAGCAGCGTGCATTTTTCCCGAATGCGTAGCAAGGGTTCCCGTTTCACTCTGGGGGTCTGGGGGTTGAGAGTGCGTTCGCTCGACGTTGCGTTCACGGTCGCAACCGTCCGCAACCGTTCGCAACCGTTCGCAACCGTTCGTGTGAGGACCGTATGGCCGTGCCTATGGTAAGTTCTGCAGAGGTGGTCATTTTTGGAGGTTTCAGACGTCTCGTTGCTTCCTTTCGCGTGGCAGGCGTGGCACTTCGTGACATTTTGTGGCAGGCGCAATACTTTTGCGACGTTTTCAGAAGATGTGTTGCATTTTTCGTGGCAAGCGCAGCACTTTTGACGTGTCCATCGTCATTTTTCGTGGCAGGCGCAGCACTTTAGACGTGTCGTGTTGCGTGTTTTTTGTAAATCGCAATGGCAGGGCTGCGTCAAGTGGCGACAAGGTGCAAATTCCGTGGCAGCCGTGGCATTTTGTGCGATGTGCTGAAAATTGACGGAAGCCTAGCACGAAACATCGATTTTGAAGTTGCAAATTTTCATGTTCTAAGGAAAACTCGTAGGAAAACGTCGATTTTGAAGCTACAAAGAGTGAAAATTGGAGGAAGTCTCGCACGAAATGCTCGTTTTGGTGCTCCCACCTGTCTCGTCTTGCGTCTCTGGTTTTCCTGTGGCCTCGCCGTGTCTATGGGGGAAGCTGCAAAACTTGTCCTTTTGTCATGTTGCCAACTGTGAAAATTGGAGGAAGTCTCGTACGAAATGCTGGTTTTTCTGCATCCACGTGTCTTGTCTCGAGTCGCTGGTTTTCCTGTGGCGTCGCCGTGTATACGGGGGAAGCTGCAAAACCTTTCCTTTTCAAAGGTTTTCAGGCAGGTTGTCACGTCGTTTTGCATGGCAGGCGTGGCGCTTTGTGACATTCCAACCTGTTTTAAACCGTGTCGAAAGTTCTTTTGTGTGGCTGCCGCACCAATGCACTCCACACTTTACACTCCGCACTCTGCACTCCGCACTCCACACTCTACACTCCACACTCCATACTCCACCACACTGCGCTTTACACACTCCACCACGATCTACACTTTACACACTCCACACTCCACACTTTACACTCCATACTCCACACTTTACACTCTTCACTCCACACTTTACACTCGTCACTTTACACTCTACACTCCACACTCTACACTTTACACTCTACACTTTACACTCTACACTCCACACTCTACACTACACACTCTACACTCCACACTCCACACTTTACACTCCTCACTTTACACTCCACACTCCACACTCTACTCTACACTTTCCACTCCACACTTTACACTTTACACTCTACACTTTGCACTCCACACTCCTCACTCCACACTTTACACTCCTCACTTTACACTCCACACTCCACACTTTATACTTTACACTCCTCACTCCACACTTTACACTCCACACTTTACACTCCACACTCTACACACCACACTCTACACTTTCCACTCCACACCTCACACTCTACAATTTACAAACTCCACACTCCTCACTCCACACTTTACACTCCTCACTTTACACTCCACACTCCTCACTCCACACTTTACACTCCACACTTTACACTCCACACTCCACACTTTGCACTTTACACTCCTCACTCCACACTCTACACTCCACACTCCACACTCTACACTCCACACTCTACACTTTACACTCCATACTCCACACTCTAAACTTTACACTCCGCATTCTACACTTTACACACTCTACACTCCCCACTCCACACTCTACACTCCACACTCCTTACTTCACACTCCACACTCCACACTCTACACTTTCCACTCCACACTGCAGACTGGTAACAAGGGAAACATGTACAAGACTGTTCAAATAAACTATTGCAGAAAGGTATTGTGCGTGACTGCATAACCATGTGTTTTGACATCTGTACCATTAACATACGTGTGAGCATTCGGGTTCGTGGGCTTCATCTTGTTTTCAACATGTCAACTGCCAAGAGCGCTCCGACACTGAGGTGCTTTGCATGTTTTGACTTCGAAATGCGCTTCGCGCCACAACTGCGTGCATTTTTTCGACATTTCAACTTCCAAAAGTGGTCCGAGCATGAGGTGTTTGGTGCATTTTGATTTGGAAATGTGCTTCGCGCCGCAACAGCGTGCATTTTTTTATCTCTCATCCGGCCAGATGACCCCCCACCCACCGCTTTAGCGAGCCTACTTTTCCACCCTCCGGAGCCACAAATCATTAGAAAAACACAGTGATTCGCGACTTTTCTACCTTTTCACGCACCTGCATCTTCTTTCTTCTGACTCTTTCTCTTCTCTGATCTTCTCTCTTCTTCTCTTCTCTTCTCTTCTCTGACTCTTCCCACCTCTGCTTTTCCATCTGTCTTGTCGGAAGTTTGACTTCTAAACTTCCTTCGGCTATGATTTATCCAATACTATCAATGTACTATCATATCATGCCCCTATTTCAAACTAGCCAGGATCGCCTGAGGCCATTTGCAGCATCGGCTGCCAGAAACTGCACATGGCCATGGCCGTGGGCTGCCGCATTGCGGCCTGGGAAATCGGTACTTTTTTCTGGGACTGGGTCAATTTTCTGAACGATTTCAACCATAAACCCAACATGGATCCAAAGTACAGTATGGCGCAGTACAAAACATATTGAACACTTTTTTGGAATAAAGATACACCATGTACATCCACGTGCACTGTGTACACTTTCAATTTTGGACAAATACGACATCCGATGGCAATCCAGTGCTGCACGCGCCAGGTTTACAGCAACAGGTTCCACCTGCACGAGGGGATCAATGGGATCAATGGGATCAATGGGCATGGTCAAAGCGGGTCAAAGCAAACCTATTGGACTTTCAAAGCGGTCATAGCTGTAACTCCCATTTCAAGTCAAGATGGTCGGTGTCGATATGATTTGTCATCTGTGAAAGAGCCGGTCGTAGTTATCGTCCTGTGAGGGTTCAATTTGTGTTTTCCCACCATCCCTTCCCAGTCTTCCCAGTCTTCCCAGTCTTCCCGGTCTTCCCAGTCTTCCCAGTCTTCCCAGTCGCTGCCTCCACCCCGAAAATCCGCTGGAAGTGGTTGGCTCCAGAAAGAGAGAAGAGCCCCACACCGCAGTACAAATCCACCAGGACCTGCCCGGCATCGTGTTACCGTTGTAGCGTGTTCAACTGGGGATCGCGGTGATCGCGGCGCATTGGAGGCTAGGCATAGGCATATTCCATGCATTTCTTATCATTTTCCTCCGCTTTTGGAGGTTCCTGAAGATGGCGGCATTTCCGTTGCACTCCTCGCACTTACGGTAAAGCATCCGTCTTGGCCCGTGGAGCACCTCTGGTGAGTCCTGCACAGCAGCTGACAGCACGTGCCTGGGCTGGGCAGATGTTTTGTCAACTGTTTTGTATTGTTTTGTTGTGTTTTTGTTCTGAGGCTGGAACTGAACAAAGGCCGGCAGAATGGAGGAGTTGTTCTGGAAAAAACCGCCAGCTCTGAAGGAAAAGGCCTCAGATTGCTCAACGCGCAAAGACTCTTGGACTGCAAAACCCTGGAGAACAGCTTTGGACAATTAACTTATGCTCGGACTACTAGCTGCTTGTTGGTTTCGACGAGACGATTTGATGCTTTTTTTTGAGGCTTGTATCACCATCTCCATTTGGTGATAGTGATAGCCTCATCTTTGTTGGATCCAGCTTGTGGTTGCAACCTCCAGCGCTGCTTATTTGCCACGTGGGGATGTCTGAAATAGGGTACCCCGAAATCTACAGTTCAATCATCGTTTTCCCGTTTTCCCTATGAAAATCTGGTTTCTTTGTGGTCCTTCTTTTCATAGACACATCATGACATATCTTTGAGATCTGAGGGTCTGAGGGTCTGAGGGTCCCTGACCCCAAGCTCTGACAACACTTCGGTGACCACCTGCTGAGGATCCGTCACCTCGACTGGGGTTGTCTTATGAAGTGGAGATACTTTCACTAAGACACAAATTACTTTCACTGATCTGGATTGGGGAAAATGGATGAAATTAGAGCTGATTTTCTAAAGATGTCCCAGCATCTCTGATGGTCGCTGCGACTGTGAAACCGGCTCTGAGTCTGCTGCCACTCCGTCTTCCGTGGTATCTCCTTGGACCATGGTTCAACATCTCAGCTTTAGAGGTCCCTGTTACCTCAGTTGAAATTTCCACTTTAATTCGTTTCAAAGGTCTGCGCTGCGTGGGTCCAAAAGTCGTGAAACAGCTGAATTGATCAACTTCTTGATATTCATGATTGTGATACAAAAGGGTTTCAAACCAGACAACTCTATCCCGGTATCCCCATCTCCCAATCTGCTCCCCATACGTCCGCCAGAGCAAGAAGGTGGCTCAAATCGACACCAATCTCCAAGAATGAGACTTCCAAAAATTCAGTGGATTTTCCCGATTTTGAGGGGCCTGCATCCTATATGATTCATATATATATATATTCATATCATCCATTCTTTACAGGTAGACCTTGTCATTATTGACCCATCATTGGGCTGCCCGACGAAGAAGCAATGGCCCGCTCAGGCGTCCAGATTTGGCCTCACAATGGGAGTGAAAAAACTTTGGTGTCAGGCCGAAGTGGTTGAGCAAAATTGTCCAGGTTGTGAATTCTAAGGTCCAAAACGGCCAAAACATATGCATATTTTTGCAGTGTTTGATTCCACAAGGAGGATTCTTCTCAAGGCCCATGAGTTCATGGCTCAGTTCTCCACGGCTACAACATCTGAAAGGTTGCCAGCCATGAAGTCATGGGAACTTCCCCAGCCTTCGTCCGTTCCGCGGGCAAGGCCTCATTTAAAGCCTGACGGAAGTGGAACTCATTGTGTCGCTGATTCCATCCTGATTGTCCTGTCAACACTGGGAAGCTGCCTTCCAGACATTGCTGTTTCTATTTCTCCATATTTCTCCTCACTGGCTGACGGTCTATATCAAGCTGGGTGCTAATCCATTCTGTGGCAATTCTTTTCTGTTTCATCAAGGCTGCCTTTTTCCTTCGTGGCTCTTGAAATCAATCAGCGGAGACTCTCGCACGAAGCTGGGCCGCAATCCAAACTTTCCGTGTGACACATTGTGACACCACAGGTGGCGCCAGCATTTGTGCAATTGCTCGCCAAAAATGGGCGGATTTCTTCAAACTGGAATGCGATTTCGCATGTCGCATGGCATGTGCGAGTTGAGAGACAGGCATGCCCACAAATTCACCCAGTCAGTGTTTCAATCAAGCGTAAATGACACCAATCATTTAGCAGCTAGCAATTCTTATTTTTTTTTCTACAGCACTTTCCACCGTTGATTTCCTCAAACCAGAGGATTCTGTGGGACACACTCTACTCGCAAAGAATTGTCAGTTTCGTCCGCTTCACGGGCGCCCTCACGTTTCTTTGGCCAACCTCAAGGGATGGAGAAGCGAGATCACTGTGAGATCGGTGAAGATACTCCCAGATGTTCCCAGCAACACGCTGCCAAGGAGCTCGTCTTCACCGGTGGATTGCACAGCCAAGCCCTCTTCATCAATCACAGGGCCACCAGGCATCTGGCGATGGCACTAGTGATGAAGGCGCATGGCTATGCATGGCTAGGCATGGCTAGGCATGGCTATGCATGGCTAGGCATGGGGCGTGTTGCTGAGATACGATATCCTAATATCCCCATATCCCAATATCCATGACTGCAGAAGCCTAGTTTCCCTTTTCACAATCCCTCCGAATCTTTTTAATAACTCCATCTCTGCATTTGCTGGCTAATATCCAGCTGGCATCGGCTGATACGCACATTGATGGTGAATCTAAGTGTTTATTGTCCATAGTCCCGGTCTCAATCCCCCAGTTATAGATGTCTAACTTTTCTGGTTGACATAACCCTCCACAAAACCATTTCCTAAAAATGTAGGTCAAATGAATTAAATCCGTTTTTTCTCTCAGTAAAACTTCCCGGCTCTTGTGCGCCCAATCACCCCACCTCTGATCTCCACCATGTGAGTTCCTATCAAATTGCATTGAATCATCTTAAATCATGTTAAATCCCAATTTCCGCAGGTGCTCTCCAATTTTTCACCATTTTTTTGGCCCTGGGGAGAGCGGCCTTGCCATGGACCTCTTCGTAGCTTTTCTTCACCGGTGCCCCGGAGCCCGTCTGCACCGCTAGGCCCTCGCTGTCAATCACCGGGCCGCTGGGGATCTGCACCGGAAGCCCAGTGGTGACGGAATTTGATTCTGTCAGATATCCTCAGATTGTTGACCGTCTTGTTGATGTTTCAAGTCTGACTCCTACTGCGTTTGAAGCTCTTGACTTGATTTAACATGTTTGACAATAATATAACTTGACTGTTCAAAGGTATCATCATGTCGAGTGTATTCAACTCAAGTGCGGTCAAGGTTGACAAAGATGGAACCACTCTCTGTGCAGATCTTTTTCTGGAAAACACTTCCAACATCTAGTAAATGATGTGGACAAACTGACCGGACTCTAGCAATTCCGTTCATTGGCAGATCAACCGACAGAAAACCCAGCGTATCGGGGTATCGGCGTATAAGGAGGCACCTTTCCATGGACTTCTTCGTAGCTTTTCTTTGGCGTTGGTCCAGTTGGTCTTCCAGAAGTTTGCTGCGCCAACCCCTTGCTGTCTTTCACAGGACCTCCGGGAACCTGTGGGACACCCTGTGGGACACCCGGGACAGTCTGGACCACCGGTGTCACCCAAGAATCTGAAAGAGTAATGCATAGTAATGCTGAAATATGCACTACATTTCTCTTGGAAAGACTCAGCCAGCTATACCGGTCACATGAGATTTACTGCTTCACTTGAAAGACAATTGGTGAATGTTGGTGGTTTCAGGTCAAGCTATGCTACCCCTGAAGCTGGACCACTGGTTCAGTGACAAGCTGCCTTTCCATGGACTTCTTCATAGCCTCACCATCTCGAGCAAAAGGTGCCATGCTCTCGCCCTACTCTCCACTTTTATTGTGCCTTCCCTGTGACCCGAAAGTGTTCTGTGTCAGTGAAGGCTTTCACCATGATTCATCTATTCTGGGATGATTTGATTAGAACTTTGCAATACTTTGCACTATCTTGCAGCATGTCATGCACTATCTGACTTTCTGATCATCTAAAACTTGGGAACATGCGACCTCATCACCTGAGGCCGAGCAACTCTTCTTAGGCTCCATGCTGTCTGCAATCCTGCAGGGTGAACATCCCCAGGGTCCACAGTCAAATGGGGTGCTGGTAATGGGTACTTTTTTTTTCCAAATGGAGCGATGCACCCAAACAACCAGCTGTTTTGATATGAACTACAGTGAACTACATTACTAGGGTGAAGGGAGTCACTGCCATATCACGTAGCTGGCATCTTCAAGCCTCAAACAAAACAGCGACCCCGCCTGAGTTCCTTGTCTGAATGCTCTACATCCGAGCCAAAAAGTTGCAGCACCAACTGCGAGTATAAATTATGTGTATGAACACATCCCAGGAAATACTGGATCTGGCCATTTTGGGGAGAGGCTCAGTAGAGTGGCGACGGCAAAATGCCAAGCCTCTGTCGCGATTGGGCACGACCTGTGAAACGAGCAGTTTCGATGTACTTGAAATGTCGACATCACCAATGCACTGTATCCCCGGATTCATACAGCATTGGTGCTGTTCCAGTCTTCCAGTTGGAAGTTGCAGTAGGTGATATTTTGGGGCGGTGTGGAGATGATGATACTTGTACATCATTGTTTTGGGATATTTTAGGACTATCCGGTACTATCCCCCAAGCCTAGCACGCCAGTTGGATCCACTTAGACTCTTTGTATTTAGAGACACCACCTGTTTTGTGCAAGATGCAACTACCGAAAGGGTCACATCTGACGCACCTGACGTCCACAACTTTGCGCCAGCGTCGTCCGGAGGCATCGCGGGCATCACCCCAGTCCTACAAGATCTCTGAAACCATCAGTTGAATCAGAACTAGACCCAACCTGTGCCCAACCAATTGAACATCAGGCTTTACCCTGGGATTGGGTAAAGCTACCAGGGTGTGATATGGTATGATTTCAACATGGCTCTGTACTTGAAACAAAAACAAACTCATTCCTGGGAATTGGGGTAAACCTACCCAAAGGAAATCTTGGGCCATGGAAACGACGACCTCAGCCTTTAACAAACTTCGATGTATTGCACTTCTAACGAAGGTAGGAAAACACGGAAAACACGACACATGTCAAACATTCCCGCTACTCAACATCAGCCTGTTCGACGCGTATATCCTCATCCAAAAGGAGTGGGATACACCTCCAACACTGATCATTTTTACCTTTGACCAGGTTTAACTTCAAAGTTCATTGTTTGGGAAGTCTTCACTCTTCAGCCATCACCCACCTGGTCTATCAAAACTCCCGGTGTGAACGTTCCAACATTTCCACTAAACAGACTATCCTAGATTCCCTTGAGAACAAAAGAACAACTTCATAGAAATTCAAGAAACGAACTATAAGCTAAACAAAGTTTAAACAAGAACGAAATAGTGTTTCGCTGTGTTTCGCCGTGTTTCAGATTTCTGGATCTTTCGAGATCTTCGACTCTTCCCCTTCCAACTGTCCTGCTCCAAGAAGCCGATGGCCGAGTAGTCCACTGACGCCTTCGGGGATTCCCTTGGAACAATGGGAACAATGGGAACAACGCCATGTGAACAAGGAAAATGATGGGAAAATGGTGAACATATCGAGATAATTCGTGATATATCTCTCCTCTGTGTGTGGATTTGATGGTATTTGTGGGGGTCTATATATGCACACATCAAGATACAAACGCAAGGGATGCAGAGTCGATTTCAGTGACGAAAGGACCACACCAGGGGAGATCCAACAGATCCAACAGATCCAACACCTGAGCCCAGTAGCCATTGGGTATATCTGCCATGTCGGAGATTCTTCCCCAATTTTCAACAAGTCCCCAACACTGTTAGCTCCAACTGAGCCATGTCCATCCATATCTTTTCTGTCAACTCCCCTGGTTGATGCAGAGCCATTCCCACTAGTGGATATAGCTGTAATCTCAACTAAATCGTGGAATACATCTCAATATAACTTAACCATTCCAATCACCAAAACATCCTTCACCCAGCTCCAACTCCGTCCTCTCCCCCTTGCCATGCAAGCCGTTGTCGACGTGGAGGTGGCTCCTTCGCAATTTCCCGAAACTGGAAGTATCCCTCTTGATCTCTGGTGACATGAACAGATTGTACATCAGGAATCATCAGGAATCATCTGGATTGTTCCTGTGTGGCTTGGTGACTGGTTTCTCAATGTGGCGGTGGAATGAACGATTTCAGACATGAGATGCAATACCTGGCTTGAAAGATCAACCCAGGCTTCTCGTGCTCCATCCCAAGATTTTAACTCACTATTTTCGTGCTTTGCAAGGGGAGAGGGAAACACAGATGTCAAATCCTTCTGAAAGATTCCATTTGTGAAAGGGTTCTATTCCTGTTTTCATATATGACTATTATATGACCATATGAAAACTACAAGGGAGACCGGGGAGATGGCTGTCCTGTGGATGCGGAGTTAACTTGGTCCGGTAGTGGTAGACTTTCGGCGATGGCCTCACAGATCCAGACTGGAAAAACATCAGGAATTTGAAGCATGAAAGTATGAAATCGAGGAGATTTGTCACCAATTTCACATGTGTTGGTTTCCATTGGTTTCATGGTCACAACATCCAAAAAGCTTCCACACAAAAACGATGTCAACAAACTGTGGCAAACGTCACATGTCCTCAGAGCAGGCAGCTGAGTCCATTTTCCGACGGTTCAATCGGTTCAAACGGTTCAATCCAAGAACCGCTGTCCGAATGCTTCCAACACAAAACACATCGCATCACATCGCTTCTAAGAAACCTTCCAGCCCTGGATTCACCCAGGTTTAAATCTTCCATGGGACGCAGTGCTTCAAACACTTACCTTTAAATCCCAAGCAGCCAAAACGCAAACAAAATCCAGGAATTTTGAAAGTGTAAGAGCAAAGGCAGCAAAGGTTCGAGAGCAAATTTTGTTTTGGGAGCGCCAAATTTCCAAGGTTCAGTGCTATCCCCTTCCATCTGAGCAAAAAAACTCTGACTGACTCTCGGCACTTCCGTAGTGTCGTTTGAACATCTTAGCTGCTTACCGTGAACACATATCTGTGTTTTCGGCCATTTATTGCAGGGGCATTCATCTTTAGCTTCATCCTTACATCCTTCAAACTTTCGGATCTCAATCTTCATATTTTAGGATCAATTTCATTCTTTTGTTTGACATACAATTTACTTGGATGCTTGGAACTCATCACCAAAAAGTTCACTGTGCACCTTTAGTGCACTGCGAGCGTGACCTTCCAACAGAAAAGGTGGCACTGCATTCCCAAAGTATGGTCGTCAATTGCGGAGAGTCATGCAGTGGTTTCAAACGAAACAATATCTGAACCAGTAAACTGACTCTTAGTGACATCATTGCCGCCCTAAAATCTTGTACCAACAGTCAATGGTCAATGGTCAGTCAGTGGAGTGATAGGTCGTCTAATACCACAGGTATGCCATATAGTCGAAACTTTCATGAATTGCAAGGGTGTTGCGCTTGCTAATGATTCTGGTCTCTTCTCTTTGTACCACAGGTCGCAATTCAACCGACAGAAAACTGAGAAGAAAAAATGTAGTAGTTCTACTCCTGACGTTGGAAGATCCGTGCTCTCCAAGTCGCATCTGTCGCATCTGTCCCGTCCGAAAATTGGAGTCAACGTCTGCGCTCTTGCACGCTGCCCAGGGGCAAAAAATGTGGCTGCCACAGGCACCGTAGACACCGGCAGGGTCATGGTGAACAAATCTGAGTCAGATTCATCACAGGTGGTTTCATAATTTCATAGTAGATACATGTAGAATATTGTAGAATCATAATGAATCATAGTAGATACCAGTTGAACATGGAGTGACATGGAGCATACCTGAATTATACCTGTCATAAGCGCACTGTTTTTGTGCTGCCGGTGGCCTCACTTGATGACCCGTTCTTGCCATTGATCAGCACCTGGATGCACGTGATGCAGAATGTGATCACTGTGATCTACGCGGAACGCGATTCTTCAAAAGCGCTGTCGAAGGCTCAAATTCTAAAACATCCTAAAACTTCTCAAAGCGGCATCCTTTGGGTCTTGTGATTCCCTTTTTCGCGAAGCTATTGGGCTTCTTCAAGTATGAGAAGAGTTGCATTTTTGCGTTTTGGAGTGCTGGTGTCGCTGCAGGGTTCCGCTGCAGGGTGCTGTCGGAGTGCTGTGCGCGTTAGAAAAAACATTTGGATAACGACACAAAGTGCTGCCCACGAATACTTCTTGCTGAGGTCTATGCTGGCGCTAAAACGACCTTCTTTAAGGATCTGAGGGTGCTCCAATCCAAGGCATCCCTATATCATTTACTATGTGTATAATATATATCCGCCGACCCCTGCCGACAGCAGGGGGAGCGCGTCAGAGAAGAGATTACAAGCAACATTGTAGGTTCAGAAAGCAAGGTTAGGCAGTGGGGCCCGTGGCCCGCAGGCCCAGTCCGTCCCTCACGGCCCTGCAGTTTTGGTGTGGCGAAGGCGCCGTTTGTGAAGCTTTTGGCGACTGGAAGACAGCTCAGACAGCTAGTTTTCTTGTAGGTTCAGAAAGCAACGTTAGGCAGTGGGGCCCGTGGCCCGCAGGCCCAGTCCGTCCTTCAGGGCCCTGCTGTTTTGGTGTGGCGAAGGCGCCGTTTGTGAGGCTTTTGGCGACTGGAAGACAGCTCAGACAGCTAGTTTTCTTGTAGGTGCAGAAAGCAACGTTAGGCAGTGGGGCCCGTGGCCCGCAGGCCCAGTCCGTCCCTCAGGGCCCTGCAGTTTTGGTGTGGCGAAGGCGCCGAGGGCCCTGCTGTTTTGGTGTGGCGAAGGCGCCGTTTGTGAAGCTTTTGGCGACTGGAAGACAGCTCAGACAGCTAGTTTTCTTGTAGGTTCAGAAAGCAACGTTAGGCAGTGGGGCCCGTGGCACGCAGGCCCAGTCCGTCCCTCAGGGCCCTGCTGTTTTGGTGTGGCGAAGGCGCCGTTTCTGAAGCTTTTGGCGACTGGAAGACAGCTCAGACAGCTAGTTTTCTTGTAGGTTCAGAAAGCAACGTTAGGCAGTGGGGCCCGTGGCCCGCAGGCCCAGTCCGTCCCTCAGGGCCCTGCAGTTTTGGTGTGTCCCTCAGGGCCCTGCAGTTTTGGTGCGGCGAAGGCGCCGTTTGTGAGGCTTTTGGCGACTGGAAGACAGCTCAGACAGCTAGTTTTCTTGTAGGTTCAGAAAGCAACGTTAGGCAGTGGGGCCCGTGGCCCGCAGGCCCAGTCCGTCCCTCAGGGCCCTGCTGTTTTGGTGTGGCGAAGGCGCCGTTTCTGAAGCTTTGGGCGACTGGAAGACAGCTCAGACAGCTAGTTTTCTTGTAGGTTCAGAAAGCCACGTTAGGCAGTGGGGCCCGTGGCCCGCAGGCCCAGTCCGTCCCTCAGGGCCCTGCTGTTTTGATGTGGCGAAGGCGCCGTTTCTGAAGCTTTTGGCGACTGGAAGACAGCTCAGACAGCTAGTTTTCTTGTAGGTTCAGAAAGCAACGTTAGGCAGTGGGGCCCGTGGCCCGCAGGCCCAGTCCGTCCCTCAGGGCCCTGCAGTTTTGGTGTGGCGAAGGCGCCGTTTGTGAGGCTTTTGGCGACTGGAAGACAGCTCAGACAGCTAGTTTTCTTGTAGGTGCAGAAAGCAACGTTAGGCAGTGGGGCCCGTGGCCCGCAGGCCCGGTCCGTCCCTCAGGGCCCTGCTGTTTTGGTGTGGCGAAGGCGCCGTTTCTGAAGCTTTTGGCGACTGGAAGACAGCTCAGACAGCTAGTTTTCTTGTAGGTTCAGAAAGCAACGTTAGGCAGTGGGGCCCGTGGCCCACAGGCCCAGTCCGTCCCTCAGGGCCCTGCTGCTTTGGTGTGGCGAAGGCGCCGTTTCTGAAGCTTTTGGCGAC
>CAMXCT020003406.1:0-65972 GCA_947184155.2 Cladocopium goreaui | reverse complement strand
GGATGAAGAATGGTTGTGGGTACCCTGGTTTGAAGCACTTCCACTGACGTGGCAGGTCCAGGTGACACATGGCACACACAAACTGCCTGGTCAATTCCTGGTCAACATTGTCAACTGGGTTGGTGCTGCAGAACAGTTTGAAGGCACAGTGAGAGACGTCAGTGATGCAGAATTCGTTTGTCTTTTACTTTTAGATAGGGCTTTCCAGTTCCCTTTTTCCATTGATGGTTCGTTGCAACTTTGCATGAGATGTCCAGATCAGTTGTTTCAACGACCGACTTTTGGAGCCATTTTACGACCATTACAATAAGCTCTGGCCATATTACATAATCTTTTTCCCCAAGTGATCATGAGGACTCCACCGGTCCCCAAACCTTTATTGGGGCTGTACATGCCTTTGCGTGGACTGCGGATACACATCCCAGATTCACTTTGGTTGGAGGCCAGATCCAAACTTAGAGGCTTTTTAGCCACACGTGCTATTAGGCGCGCATGTGACCTGGCGCGACCAGCGCCCGCATGAACCAGGACCGGCTGCTACTGCACTGCTCCGCCGTGCATGCAGCCTGTGCAATCCGTCCGAGCTATAGTTTGTAAAATTTTAAAAAGTTGCTTTTAAAATATATTGAAATATTAAAACTGTGCATATGTGCTGAATAATTTGATATTTTTTTAAAAATGATTTCTTTCAATAAATTATATCCACAATCAGTTCCAAAACATTCAGTGGATCAGTTCAAAGGTATTGGAATGAAATTTTTTATTTTTTTAAACAAATATTTTTTTTTGTCAAAATATGTTCAAAAAACTAATTTCTATCCATCAATTATGTCCACAATCAGGTTTAAAACATTCAGTGGTTCATTTTCAAGGTATTGGAATGAAATTTAAAAGATTTTTTTTTGATTTTTTTTTGGTCGAAATTTGGTTCAAAAATGTCATTTCTATCCATAAATTGTGTCCACAATCAATTTTTTAATGGTAATCTTATTTTATGGATCGAAATCTTATTTTTTTGAAAATTTTTAATGTCAAAATATGTTTCTCCCGCTGAGGTCCCGCTGCGGTTGGTCTTACTGTTCCTGCACTATTCCCGCACTATTCCTGTGCTATTCCTGCACTATTCCTGTGCTATTCCTGTGCTATTCCTACTGTATTTTCCATAATCTGCATGATCTTTCAACATTCACAATAGAAATAATCAACCTGAACATGATCACTTGGTTCATATTTTTCCACATCGTGAATATGTTTCCCTTTGAGACGTGTTAAACAAATCCAACAAACAGCATTGCCTACGGAAGGCCCCAAGAACACGATCTGCATCGCCGGGGAGATCAGACAAGAAACCTGGGGCAAAACAGGCCGCCAAAGCCAAGAACAAGGTGGCACCTGCAGCACGAAGCAAATTGATGCCAGGAATGGAAATGAAAGGGGCCCGTGGAAAGGATGAAGTCAAGAATGAATCTTGGATTTAAAGGTTTGCTCAATATTGGTATTATGGCATGTCATGGCATAAACAAAATGGAATACATTAGAAATAACCAGAAAAATGATATGGCAGGTTTTTCAACAGAATTTTAACGCTTTGTTATCTTTTGAAAATGCCAATCTATGCTGGGGACTTCTGAGCGCAGTTTAGGCCCCCAATTACAAATGTAGAATGTTTAGCCATTTGCAAACAGAAACATACGGAACCAGCATTTCGAAAAGACTGAAAAAGGGATGCCTGTATTGCACCTTTATTTCTACCTTATTTCAAAGTTGTGAATGCCCCTTGCATTGACCGTCATTTATGCTTGCAAGCAGCCTGCAGGTGTAAACTTCGTGTCCCGATTGAAAACTGGATAATTTGCTCGTTGGCATTCGTTTAAGCCACCTCATTTTCTTGTTTTCACGGTTCGCCACCTCACCCATGTGGCTGAAAATTCAAATTGGTTGGCAATATATTTTCAGATTGTGGTCATTTTTCGAAACGGAGTTATTATTCTTATGTCTTATTCTGACCTTATTTCCACCTTATTTCATTTATTATTGTTCCATTATTAATTACGCGCCCACAGCAAAAATAGTGAGTTCCTTCATGTCCCTATTCAAATACTGGATGGTTTTTTCTTCGGCATTTGTTTAAACCACCCCATTGTCTTGTTTTCAGGGCTCACCACCCCACCCATGTGGTTGACCTCCTCATTCTCAAAAAAAGGTTAGATATGATCAGATTGGGGTCATTTTGTTGACAAGGGGGTATACCTTATTCCAACCTTATTACAGCCTTATTTCAATTTATTTCATGTTTATTTTCCCTCATGCACCATAATTACCAGATAATTACCATTGAATCACCCCTTAAGGACAATCTTGACCAAACCCCACCCAAGATTCTGAGGATGGTAGTGGCTGCGATCGCGATGAATTTTTCTCTTTCGGAGAATCGGACGGAGAAAAGCGGAGCAAACCCAAAGACCCCTTTCTCTACACAGAGGGAGGAAAAAACGTCTTGTTTGACCCAATTTCAAAGAAGAAACTCACGCTCCCGGACCTTGAACATCCAGACATGTGGGTAGTGAGACGTGATGATCACGGTTTTTGGCTTCTATGCTGCAGCTTCGATACCTACAGCCCAAAACCTGTGAAGAAAGTCATGACCCACAAGAATGCTGAAGACTGGTAGCTAGTCTCAACTACTATTATTTAAAGGGTTGTGTTGCTGTTTTAAGGCATGCAGTACATGTACCAGTTCAGAAATAAGGCCTGAATAGGCTAGTAATAAGGGCATGTATTCCGTGAAACTCACTTTTTTGTGTGTAGGCGGGTTCTAAACCATGGAGCCCACCAGCCCTTTCAGTGTTTCTTAGTTTCTTCGCCTAAAACCTAGGTCACCGGAGTGGCCTGACAAGCACAAGAAATCAGAAAAAGCGAAGCCATCAGCTGCAGGCGGACCGAAAAGGAAGGGAGACAGGTCAAACAATGATGAACCCACACAAGATTACCAACAAAAGAGATCGAAGATTCGGGAAGAGTCAGCGTCACAGGCCTTGCTGAAAGCCAAGAAGGAATCAGAGCGCCCGACAAAAAGACAGACCCAGGAGGAGAAGGAAGGCCGAAGAGAATGCGAGACTGAAGGAAGAAGACGAACACAAGAGACAGCGGCATGAGAGCAGACAGGCAGAGAAGATGGCCAGAGAAGCGGCAGAGAAACAGCTCGCAGATGCGCAGAGGAAGAAGGCAGAGAGAGCCAGAAACGAGGCAGAAAATCGGGAGCTGAGGCTGAAGCCATCAGAGCAGAGAATTAGACTGGCGAAGGAAAGGGGTGCCGCTTCTAAGGCAGATAGAAATGAACTCGACCAAAAAATAAGAGAGAAAGAAGAAGCAGCCCAAAAAAAGGAACAGGAGGCGGCAGAAAAGAAAAAAAGACGACAAGAAGAAGAAAAGGAGAAAGAGAAGGAGCAAGCTGCCGCAGACAGACGACAAAAAGACAAGGAACGGGAGGAGGCGAAAGCGAAGCAGAAGGAGAATGCCGAGAAGAAAAGGAAGCAGATTGAAGAGAAGGAGAAGGCAAGGATGCAGCTTGAAAAGCAGGAGGAAGAGAAGAGAAGGAAGCAGAAGGATCAGAAAGATGAGAACAGAAGGAAGGAGAAAGAGTTTCAGGAGAGAAAAAAGACAGACCGGCAATCCAAGACACAGATGGAACAGCAGGAGGACGCGAAGGAGTCAAGCCCGGGAGAAGAATCCGAAGAGAGAAAGGCAGAGACAGCAAGGAGAAGACTGAGAAGACCAAGGTCCGAGGCAGAGGCTGAAACCCCTACGAAGAAGCTGAAAGGGGAGACAACAAAGAGGGCAGAATTGCAAAAGGCGGAGGAAGACGAAGAGACCAAGGACGACAAAGAAGAAGAGGTTGCTACACATGGGGGATCAGGGGCAGAGGATGACAAAGACGAGGAAGAGAACGATGTTGAAAAGGGCAACGAAGGAGAAGAGGAAGAGGAGGAACCGGCCAACGAGCCATTTGCATTTGAGGACGACGAGGAACTTGACGACAAGGATTCGGACGACAAGGGTGGCTCAGACAAGGGTGATGGATCAGACAATGACAAGGGTGGCTCAGACACTGGTGGCCATGGCTCAGGACGCCATGGTCGGGACAAGGATGGGTCAGACAAGGGTGGCCATGGCTCGGACAAGCGAGGCAAGGATGAAAGCTTCTTCGGCAACCTCAGCCCGGAGGGCCAGGAGGAGGCTGAAGACTTGACAGATGAGGGAGGGAGGGGAAAGAATGAAGAGAAGGAAGAGAAGCAGGAAGAGAAGCAGGAAGAGAAGAAGGAAGAGGAAGAACAAGAGCAGGAGAAGGAAAAAGAAGTTGAGAAGTCCCCTTCACCCCTGAAAGTCCCACAAGAGGAGGCCGATTTGAAGGAGTTGAAAGAATTGACCAGCCCAGAGAAGAGGAACAAGGAGAGAGTGAAGCAGGACCGTGGGAAACGTTTACTTTAGCATCAATTAATGAACTTCTCCCATTTTTGACATTTCTGGCACTCCAATGGCGGTAGTCTTCCGTATTGCACTAATGCTGTCTTATTTCAATGCTATTTCTTCCTGGGCTTTCTGGAGGCCCGGATGGGGCAGGCCGTGAGAGATGCGACACGGAAAATGAATGACCTGAAGCATCGGGCTTAATTACTGTAACACTCGTTGGTTTTCCTGGATAGGGCAAGTTTGTCAGCAGATTGTGAGCTAACCATTTTGTCAGCCGGGTTTTGTCAAGGTCTCTCCCAAAAGAACGGAGATTGAAGGGGTTTCGAGAACTTTTACGAGAGTGGCATCCAGACAAGAACCTTGAAAACGCAGAGGCAAAATGAACAATTTGGACAAAAATATCATGTCCAGTTTTTTGCTCTAGCCGTTCAAACCTAAAGTCTTCAAAACTGTTCCCGGCAATGCTCGGGCAGGTGGCCACTACTGTATTCCAGCACTTGCAGAAAATCAAGCCTATGTTGGGTGTCGAGTGATGAGACCGCCTTCAACGGCTCTTTGATTTGAGCCAGTTTTCTCATCATTATTGGTTCGGTAGGAGCCTAATGCAGGGTTAATCCAGCTCTATTTCTCCCTAACTCTTGTTTAGTTTATATTTGGGATCACCTGGTGGGACCAATTCAGTCCAGTGGCGACAGACAGACAGGACGCCGAGTCTCCATCACTTGATGAGCTGCTGTCGCGAAATGATGAGAAAGAATGGGGGGTCACTCCTGGTAAGAGACGTAAATCTCCCAGACTTGACTTCTCATCTGGCTCTGGCAACGCCAAAACGGCTGATTTGCAGTAGATTTTGTACAGACACATTTCGAAAGACTTGATTTAGTCACGGGCTGCATGGGGCGGTGTTGCGCGGGTTCGCGCATTCATATCAGAAACTAGAACAGAACCAGAATGACATAGTAATTCATTTTTTCACACTAGTTTGCTTGGTAGGAAAAATGCCACGGATTGGCTTTCTCGCCATATAAATGCAGGGTGGCTGCCGGTCAAGTCTCAATACAACTTTGTGTTCAGGCACGCAGAGAAAACGAAAGCATTCCGAACTCCCAGATTCCCTGCAGATAGCAATGCTAAGTCTTTTTCCTAAAATGTTGTTCAATTAGTTCACAATAAAACAGGTCAGTGACAGGGGTCCCAGGGTTGCGACTCCAATCAAAAATGGTTCCTTTCCCAAAGGCCAACGAACCAGGAATTAGAGCCTTACCGGAAAATAGAAGCAGCTAGCGAGACAGTCCAGGGTTTTTACTAGTTCACTGCAATAAAAGATGTGTTTCATTTTCTTTCCCAGAAAATCCACAAATCAGGGGCATTGCCAGGTTACCAAAAGCAAAGAAACTGTCGGAAGTCTTCACTCCAATCAAAAATGGCCTTATTTCCGTACCCGAGGGTTGGTCACGCTAGCCCTTTCCGGGCCAAGGCTCTGCCGAGAAGCACCCTGGAATCCTTGGATGGGTCTTCAGTACTCAGGCTTGCCGGCTGACAGTCAAGTGAAAGTTGGTTATGTGTTTCCCCGCAAAAAAAGAAATCTAATGAAATCAGTTTAATTCCGAGAATTCTGGCCGCCCCATATTTGGTTGCCCTGGACTGGAGGCCAAAAGTCAACGCAACTGACTCGAAATGCTTCTTTGCTGAGGCCCCAGGAGGAAGTCAACTACCAATGTACGGGGTTTGAACGTAGGTTTCAAGTTTCAATCTGCCACTGGAGGCTTCCACCCTTAAACAAATTGATGCATATTTAAATATATATATATATAATATATATGCATATATATATATTTGGGTGGTGCAGCCCTTCAAGCTACAAGTTTTTATTGAGTCTGAAGCCCACTGCTTCAGAAGCTGCCACTTCACCAAGAAAGGCTTATTTTTGAATACCCATCCCACCGTTGAAACCTTTGATGTTTGAAAGTTCAGATTTCAAACATCGCACTGAATTGTCCGACCAGTTTTTGATATTGATGTGATGTCTTAGTCTTATGTCAACCTTATTACACCCTTATTTCCACTCCATTGATTGCCCCAGGGAGCGAACGAAATTATTTTTCATTGGGTACTACCCATAGAGACCATTAGGTACCCGACATGAGTAAGCACTGCCCCGGTTGGCTTCCTCCTGCTTGACGCCAAGGTCATTGCCAAGCTGCTTCACCACATCCTGACTTTGCTGCGTGGGGAGACAGCCAATGGCATTGCCGATTTCTTCCCTTATTGGATTGCCCAGAGA
This sequence comes from Cladocopium goreaui, assembly GCA_947184155.2. NCBI lineage: Eukaryota > Dinophyceae > Suessiales > Symbiodiniaceae > Cladocopium > Cladocopium goreaui. The sequence goes on along the minus strand of CAMXCT020003406.1, from coordinate 59,218 downwards.
AATGAATATATGGGGGAGGCAGTGAAAACATTGAATCCTGGACCTTTAGAGACATTGAATTTCATCAGAGCAGTTTCTTGCCGCATGAGGTATGCTCATTCCAAAACTTGCATTTTCCATTTGTGATATTCCAAAAGGGGCGGTGGCCTCATGGCAACCCTATTTCCACCTTATTTCACATGGATCCTCATATCATCAATAAGGTAAAATGATTGACCATATGGGGATTTGTGACATTAAAAAAGGGGTGATGGCCTTATTGCAACCCTATTTCCACCTTATTTCCGGGGGACCCTTATAGAATCATATAAGCTGACACGATTGTCCATATGTGGTTTGTGGCATTCAAGAATGGGAGATGGCTTCACTGCAACCCTATTTCCACCTTATTTCAAATGGACCCTCATATCATCAAGAAGGTAAAATGATTGGCCATATGGGGATTTGTGACATCAAAAAAGGGGTGATGGCCTTATTGCAACCCTATTTCCCTTATTTCCGGGGGACCCTTATAGAATCGTATAAGCTGACACGATTGGCCACATGGGGTTTGTGACATTCAAGAATGGGAGATGGCTTCACTGCAACCCTATTTCCACCTTATTTCAAATGGACCCTCATATCATCAATAAGGTAAAAATGATTGATTGGCCATTTGGGGATTTGTGACATCAAAAAAGGGGTGGTGGCCTTATTGCAACCCTATTTCCACCTTATTTCCGGGGGACCCTTATAGAATCATATAAGCTGACACGATTGTCCATATGGGGTTTGTGACATTCAAGAATGGGAGATGGCCTCCTGACTCCTTGCAACCTTGTTTCCACCTTATTTGAATTGAACCTTTTTTTATTGGCCATATGGGATTTGTGACATCAAAAAAGGGGTGATGGCCTTATTGCAACCCTATTTCCACCTTATTTCCGGGGGAGCCATATCATTATATCATCATAAAAGCTATTGGCTGTATGGTGATTTGTGAAATTCAAGAAAGGGCGATTGCCTTGTCGCAACCAGCATTTTCTTTCACCATTTGGGGAGCTAGACAAAGTACTTAGCATGCCTATTAGCCAGTTGAAGATTAGGGAAAGAATAGTTCACCCAAAAAATGGGATGTCATTCTCTGGGACCCTTAATTTTTTTGATTAGATACACCATATCATTCTGTATATCTTGTGTTCTTCCACCCTTTTAGCCCCTGCGTTCCCGTGCGAGCAGTTAGTTTGGGCCAACATTTTTGGTCAGCTTCAGTTTGAGGTTTCGGACGAAGAGTCGTCGCAATTTAAAGCTTATCATTTCTTATTCTCCCACGTGGGAATCCGCGGGTGTGCAGAACCCGAACTGTCACATCCTCTTTGGAACTCATATAAGCGAGCGCTACGAAATACAGATCCTAGGCTACTTACTTGATCCATGGATGATGTTTTTTCCCAAGCCCCTGAAATAGATGCATCCTTAAGGGGTCTACATTTTTCATCACGCCTGGTTATGCCTGAGGAAGGGTTGGAGTTCGCTTCAATGAAAGGATCCATTGCGGCCAACTATGGCCATGGGTCATTCATGTCGGGAGACCGCCATCAGATTCGACAAGAGCTGTTCAGGCAATGGCTGAACAAACAACCTGATGATTTCTTTCTGGAGATATCTGAGCAAATTTTGGAAGACAAACAGGCTGCTTCCGACTATACTGGGGAGGCCATTGTTGGCATCGAGGACCTCATGAAAATACCGGGCATTCGAAAGCGGGGAATGTTTGCATCTGACAGTGATAAATTCATCCGCACTGTTTGGGCGCAGGCTTTTATGATACAATTAATAGGGCCTGCCCCTCAATCGAAATTCCCACCCTTAACTTTCCACTGCAGAACCCTTGCCTCGCACTCTCTGTGAGGTAAAAAACAAATCGTTCTTCGGGATGGTTCACGCTTTCGAGCTGCTCCTGGCTGACTGGTCTGTTTTGAGAGCGGCATCAGCTGCTGTGGTTGAAGAATCTTTCGGGTCAGTGGCTTCACCGCACTTCAAGGGTATAATTTGTCTATAATTTGGCGACTATTGATTTAATTTGTCTAGAATCTTTGTTGAGTTTAGCAACTCATGAATTCTTGGGCGGGGCCATCCTTTTGTCGTCACGGCTTGGGAACGTTAGGGTGGTTGAAGTTGCATTGGGCAAATCATAAATGGCATGTGACTGAATTTTGCATTCCCTCAAAACCGCTCCCAGAAATAAGACAGGAATAAGACAGGAATAAGACAGGAATAAAGCAACAAGTTCTAATAAGGGGCATAATTGGTGGTAAACACAATGATAAACCATTTCAATGTTTAATGCTGCTCGGCAAGGAAAACGTTTGGTTGAGCGTGGGTTCAGGAATCCCTTTGGTGGGCTGAGGAAACCTGTCATTGCCACGGAAATAAACATGAGATAAGACAGCAATAATCAAAAGGATTAGTAGGACAGTTATAGTGGTTTGGTATGGCTTGGTCAACCTGCAACATCAAACTCCATTTTAGGGAACCCCACAAACTACAAATTTCCCACAAAAGTTTTGGGGTGGGAGGCTCCCTCGCCAGGAATAAACCAGGAATAATTTAGCAATAAGGGGTATGCATCCCATGTTTTCCATTCACCCACCATTTCTCATTATGATACACACCTTATTTTGATTTTGAGTCACACCTTCTAGGTGGCAAAAATATTGCAACACTCACCCGTCTCGTGAAGCAAAGTTCACAAATTAAGGGGCTCACAATCAATGACACGCCTTATTTCCATGGTAAATAACCACTTTGGTGTGAGCTGGGTCTATGTCTAACCTAGCCCGGCGTATACCCTTTGGCTGAATTGGGTAGGTGTGGGGCTGATCGACCCACCGAAATAAGCCCGGAATCAGACAGAAATAAGACAGGAATAAGGGATGATGGATGGTAAAGTACAAAATAACCGACAATTTATTTATATAACTATGTGGCTTTGTTTCAATGTTCACGGACCAAGAATCCAATGTAACCATTTGGTTGAATTGGGCCTGTGGTTCTGCGGTTGCTTGATAATTCTTGGGGTCGAATTCTGAATGGGTCTTTTGTCCCTTTGAATAGAAGAACCTTTCTAGTGATACTTCGTCGCCGTGATTGTGTTTCCCTGTGGGTTTCGCATTCCCACTTTTATTTCTCATCCCTTCGGCACCCGGCATTTCATTGACCACAAGCAAATCAAAGTGAAGAATTTTGTATTTGTCTCCAGGAATGATCTGGGAATAACACAGTAATAAAAGGGGTACAAATGATGGAATGGGTTTCATTGGTCCGTGGTTAGTTGCTAGGACGGTGTTTTCTGTCGGCGACTGAACAAGTAAAGTTAGGTTACCAATGGTTCCCACCGGGGGCTCAACCGAGATTGATGACGAACCTGATGCTGCCGGTCATGAAGAAGCGGCTGAAGGAGAAGAGCCTGCAGAGGAAAACCAGCCTGCAGCATCATCATCATCATCCCAGAAAAAATGGACCAAGAGCCAGCTCTACAACGCTTACAAAGGCCGTGGGCCTCATCGGATGACTTGCGACTTTCTTCACGAACCAGGCCTGCGGGAGCATCTGGTTATTCTAGTTGAGTGTGGAAAGCCTTTGGCTGAGAAATACGTAGCAGATCTGGATGCCCAAAAAGGCCGAACCCAAAGGTTGCGCTGGGCTGCTGGTAGGGCCGCACTTGGTTCCTCTTTGAAGACTGGGGTGCAGGTTCTGAAGGTGGCCTTCAACCCCTACTTCCACAGACGTCTGCGTTTGACCCCAGCATGTCCTGGGATGACTCTCAACTGTGATGACGAGCGCATTGCAGATGATGTGGCGCTGGTGCGTTTGGCCACCACATTCGCAGGGAACCTTGCTTCCAACTGGATTTGGAGCCAGCAGATGTTCTCTTTGACGCTTCCGTTTGCAGCTGCGAGCCTGCTGTCAGGGAGCTACTTGGGCGACACACCTAGCAGTGAACTGTGGGCCAACCTGCACATCAACCCCCACAAAAAGAATCATCCGGGTGTGGTCAGAAAAAAGCCAGGAATAAGACAGCAATAAGGGGCATGATAGGTGGTAAACTACATCATAGACCGTTTTGTGGTTTTGTTTCAATTCTCACTTTGAAACCAATTTCATTATGTTTAAATGGGGCTTAATGAATTCATATTCTGTGTTTTTTCAGCTGAGTCCCCAAACTGTAACCAATGATTTTTCCTGTGGGTTCAGGAATCCGTTTTGGTCTCGATCCCTTGGAGCATCCTAGACATCTGTCAGCTCCCACAAAAAGGGTGTGGGTTGGGTCCCTGGGTGTGAAGCTATCTCGTCAGAAATAAGGCAGGACTAAGGCAGCAATAAGGGGTTTGGTTGGTGGTAAACTAAATCATTGACCATCTATTTTGTTTTATTTCAATGCTCACTTCGGAACCAACTTCATCATATTTAAATTTTAAATGGTTCTTGGGGCGCAGTGGATTCAGATTCTCCGATTTTTCAGCTTAGCACCCCAAACTGTATCCAACGATTTGCTCCTTGAGTTTCAGGAATCCGTTTTGGTTTCGATCCCTTGGGGCATCGTATAGACCTCAGCTCCCACAAGAATCCGTTTAGGTCTCGATCCCTTGGGGCATCCTATAGAGGTCAACTCCCACAAAAAGGGTTTGGGCCCCTGGGTGAAACTTCCTGCCCAGAAATAACCCAGCAATAAGCCAGAAATAACCCAGGAATAAGCCACCACATAGTGGACCATGTTATGTTGTGGCTTTGTTCAATGCCTACCACGAAACCAATTAGCGGGGATGCCTTTCCAGAAAAAAGCCGGGAATAACACAGTATTAAGGGGTTGAGTTGGAAATAGCTATGCTCATACTACCTGTTTCTATGGGGGTGACGCGTGGCCCATGATTCTAGACGTACCTGTATTATGTAGTTTTTTAAATATTATATAATATTGTATATATATTATATGTATGTATAGCGAGACATAATATCATGATAGTTTTTCAAAAAAAGTAAGTACCACATTTTTGTGATCCAAGGTGACGAGGAGAGGCAACGTCACATGGATCACTTGCGCTGCATTGTTGAGGCAACCACTAAGGCGGAGGAGCTGGTAATAAGAGGAGCGGCCCCTGCTGGTTTAACCCAGGTACTGAATGATATTGGTTGGACATCTGAGCCCATGGCACGTGAGATGATGGTTCCTGGACTTTTTGTTGATTGTTTGAAATGGCATCTTCAGCAGTATCCGAAATTAAACCACTTTTTTTGTACCGAAATTCCATCGCGCAAGAGCACCCCATTTAAGCACCTTAAGCATTTTCATTTGGAAATAAGGGTGAAATAAGGGTGAAATAAGGGTGAAATAAAGGTGAAATAAGGGTGAAATAAGGGTGCAATAAGGGTGAAATAGGGTTCTATTTATGTTTCGTGTGAACTCGGGGGTCAATGTGCATAAACCGCCTAACTCTGGCAGCAAAAGCCAAGGCTCTTCTATACCAGAGCAACTTCAACATTCAGAATGACAAGGTGGTCCGTCGAATCATGTGGCGAATGCATGCTGGCTCGAGCACGACTCAATCAATCCTGGAGTCGTGCTTCGCGCATCTCCGGGACCTTGCACAGCGGCAGTCGAAGAGTACTAAGTACGCACCCAGCACTGCTTGGTTTTACAGTGCCTCGTCGCCTTACGTATCTGAATCAGGCATGGGGCAGGTTCTGCCTTCCACCACTGACTGGGCTCAGCTTTTCCAAAAACGAAAACAGCATCCCAACTGCGAAGAGGTCAGGGCATACCAGAGGGCATTCAGATTAGACAGCAGCCAGCTTCCAACTGCCGATCACATTGCATTTCCTAAGTCAGCGCAAGGATTCATCAAGACGTCCTGGCGTAACGCCGGGCCGTTGAGCCATTACAAGTCGTCAGCTGCCATGGGCCTGTTGCTGCAAGATTGTGAGGAAAACTTTGGAAACGTAAACAAGGCCTGGTGCGGCGTTGTGCTGACTCGGAACGGCCTGTTTTACCACACCACAACTGAGATGTATTTCCTGTCTCTTGGATTTCACTCGTGGAGCGCCTTGGGCATCACTCTGAGCGTGATGAAGGATCGCGGCCAGGAGAGGGACAAAACTACCTCCAAATCCCCATTCCATTGAATTGCAAATAAAAAGGATGAAAAAAAGAAAGGGACCTATTTAAAACTCCTGTGGAGTATATTCATATTTTATTCTAGAGTTGATTCCTGTGGGCCCCGGATTCTACCTTTGTACCGCTGCTGCTCCAGGAATAATACAGAAATAGGACAGTAAATCAATTTCTTTTGTTTTTCGGCATAGATTACATTGAAAAATCTTCGTTTTAGTCACCCGGAATTGAATGCAAAAGAGGAATAAGACAGTAATAAGGGTAGGATTGGTGGTCGATGTAATATTGGTTGAATAATAAGCCGTTTTAATCTTGCAATTTCCTTGCTTCAGCGGCCTTAATGTTACTGATGAACCCTGATTGGCAGGAATATCTCATCCTCGACCCGTCAAAAGCGGAATTGAAGTTTCTTACCTGCTTCAACGTGCGGGCCACTAGCAAATGGAAGCAGGCCGTTGTTGACTACTGCCCGCCATCAGCCCTTCCTCCACACATGGAGTTTGCTGCTGTGGGCTTTGCTTGGCGCGTGAAGGAGCTTGAGAAGCTCGGCCGGACTGGGAATGTTGGAATTACAGTTTGGAGCTACTTTGGCCCTCCGCACGTGAATGAATGGAAATTATCAAAAATTATTTTACAACTACCCCACAAATAGTTGAAATATTAGCCCAAATTTGTTTCCTTTGCCCAGGTGGCCTCTCAGGGTTGGCCTGCGGGAGAAAAAACTACCCTTGAAGCTGGACGAGCTGAAGCAGATTTGCTTCATGCTCAGTGTGCGTGTGCCACTAAGACGCATAAAAAAATGCGATTGTTTTTCTTTGTTCAAGAGGAATGGAAGAACAAAACCGGAACATGCCCAACCTTGGTTCAGGAAAATCTAGGTTTCCAGAAGGGGCATCAATAACTAAAATCAAATGGATCACAGGGGTTATCACTTTAAAATTGTAGGTCTGCCTTGAAGGAAATAGCACAGGAATAAGGCAGCAATAAGGGGTATGATTGGTTGCAAACCCAAAAATGCCGCATTTTAGGCTGTGTTGTGTCTTTGTTCACCCAGGGAACAATGCAGTCACAGTCACTGAAGTGGTCTATAGGATTCTTTGTTCGGGATGCCCTTCACGCGGTTGCCAGCCTGCGTTGCCGCAATCTGAGCATCAACTCCCATAAAAAATCCGGGTGTGGGGCTGCCTCGGCAGAACCCAGCCAGGAATAACACAGTAATATGGGGTATGACTGAGGGTAAACTATATCATAGACTTAGACCATGTTGTGGCTTCGTTTCAATGCTCACTTCCAAACCAATTTGATCATTTGGAAATGGGGTAAGTTAAAGCTTAATCAAATGATGTTCTCCTTTCAATTGTTTGGGATTTCGTTTAGGTCTCGATCCCTTGGGGCATCCTAGACGTCAACTTCCACATAAAGAGTTTAGGTCCCTGGGTGCGAAGCTGCCCTGCCCGAAATAAGCCAGGAATAAGGCAGTAATAAGGGGTAGGATTGGTTTTGACTGGTGGTAAATTACATCATAGATCACTTTGTGGCTTTGATTCAATGCTCATTTCCAGACTAAATAAATTATATATATATCTAATTGGAATGGGCTACTGTGAGTTCATATTCTGTGTTTTTTCAGCTTAGCTCACCCACATATAAAAGAATTGGCTCGGAAATCCGTTTAGGTTTCGATCCGTTGGGACATCCTATAGACCAGCATCAACTCCCACAAAAAGAGTTTGGGTCCCTGGGTGCGAAGCTGCCGGGCCAGAAATAAGCCAGGAATAAGGCAGCAATAAGGGGTATGATGGGCGGTACACCACATAATACTACAATTTTGTGGCTTTCTGTCAATGCCACACCAAAATAATGTCAAAAGAGACAGACATGGCCCAATGAGGCTGAAACCTGGCAGCGGCAAGAACGGGAACTTGCTGAAGAGGGACTACTGCAAGAGAGTCGTGGACACGGTGGTCACTGGGGCCACTCCGGAGGAAAAAGAGAAGATGGTTGCTGCAGTCTGCGGCCTGGAGAAAAAAACCGTTGATGTTGAGGTTCTGGCAGCCATGTCGCAGCTTGATCCAGAAAACCAAGAGGGTTTCCAGAAACTCCGGCGGATGGCGTTGGACACCCTGGAGGCAAGCATCTACGGATCTGCAGAGAAAGCAGCCTCCAAACAGAGCGGGGCCACGTTCGAAGAGGCAAAAAAAATGCCTGATGAGAAGGTCCCAAAACTGAAGGAAGCACATGCCCAAGCTGTGAGTGAAGCAAACAAACGGAACTTCGACCTCACACCAACGGATTTGAAACTCCTCCTGCCTGGGAAAGGTGAGATTCGAGGCTATTTTTGGGCTCGGTACAATCCACTGGAGGACTGGTTCAGGGTTACTTATCCCACAGGCGTCTCGGCAACAATGGGAGACAGTACCGCCAGTAAGACCGAATCCACATGCACACATACGGCACTGACGATTATTAACCCGCCAGAAATAGAAACAGAATAAGGATGGACACCTGTATCAAACGAATTGGTTCAGAAATCCGTTTATAGGTATCGATCCCTTGGGACATCCTATAGACCAGACACCCACTCCCACAGAAATAAGCCAGGAATAAGGCAACAATAAGGGGTATGATTGCTGGTACACCACATAAAAATAGTTTTGCTTCAACGATCATTACTTCGAAACAAGTTTGATCCCATTGAAAAACCGGATGCAGTAAATTCATATTCTCTCTACGCACCAAACTTATCACATGATTTTCTCCTGTGGTTCAGGACTCCGTTTTGGTTTCGATCCCTTGGGGCATCCTAGACAGCAGCTCTTAGTAAGAATCCATTTCGGTCTCAATCCCTTGGGGCATCCTAGACCTCAACTCCCACAAAAAGAGTTTGGGTCCCTGGGTGCGAAGCTGCCGGGCCAGAAATAAGCCAGGAATAAGCCAGGAATAAGGAGCAATAAGGGGTTTGATGGGTGGTGCACCACATAATACTACCATTTTGTGGCTTTATTTCAACCTTCATCACAAAACTAACCAAATAGTTAGATCGAATTTAATGGTGTCTACACTAATTTCATTTTGTTGTGTTTCATCTGACCGTAATTCTTGATGGAAAACAAGGATTCACAATCTTTCATCGCTGGGACCACCAGGAACATCAACTCCACCAAAAGAATCGGGCCCATGAGGTTCTCCATGCTGTCACCACTACCCCAGCTCAGCCGGGATGGATAGAGTAATTCATATACCGCCTTGTGATGTCGTGCTGTGTGCAGTGTAGAGACTTTCCGGGTTTATCTCAGCCAGAAAACCGGCTGCCATTAGAATTCGAAAAACAATTGTTTATCCTCATCTGATTGCTCCAATCAAGATTCCTTCTTGAATCATTAATGCAGCCTTATTTCATATACGGGTTCAGCTCACCCCAAAAGACTATACTATCTCTCCCTTATTTCAGCCTTTTTCCAATTTTTCTTTGGTCGACGGTCAACTCATTAATTGACATGTGGTTACTTGACCTACAACTCTTGCAAGCACCGTGTTTTGATGGCTATACCCAATCCGAGGCCAAGAATTCGAACCATCCCCCATCCAACCCTTCAAGTCACCTGGCCGTAACTGCAGGTGCGAACGCCGATGGCAAGCTTCCAGTGCAAAGCTGCCAGCGCTCATGGCCGACCGCAAGATGCCAGACCAGCAAAGATGCGCTCAAATCTGTTTTGGTTTTTACCTATGATCGGTACAATGAGCTGAACCCGCATGACAAGCGTGAAATGTAGCTGGGCACCACGAATTCGAACCAACATCATTGTTTTTGGGTGTCTATTTTGTTTTCCATTCCAGTACAAATAATCACCTGGGATGAATTGAAAGCAAACCATTGTTTTCCCCTTGCCTGTGAATGATTTTTTGGCCCCGTCAGGGAACGCGTGCTTTTCCACCATCCAGCAAGTAAGGTCAAATCCCAGAAAAAGGTGCATAAGTATGTCGTGTTACCGTTTGGGGGTCGTTTTCCCAGAAATAGACCTGGAATAAGACAACAAGTCGAGCCACAGATCATTTTACACCAGGGTTTTAATGTGAGGATCCGCACAACCCATTCGTTATTTTTCTATGGATTCAAAGGGGCATGTCATGATTGATCACCTCTCGGGGGCTGATTCACCAGAAATAAGCCAGGAATAAGGCAATCGTCAGGGGTATGATTTGTGGAAAACCCAATGATAGACTGTTCACCCACTGGTCAGCTTGGGAAATTATTGCTTGTATGGGTGGGGTTGCTTCCTGTTACATGGAATTCTTAATGGAGTAATCCGAGCAGGTGCCTGTGATTTTGTGGTAGCAACTTTGTGGAAACCATTGCGCCTCCTATTGCTGACGCTGATAAATTTGGATCATCATACATATTTCTTCCCCACCAAACGAAATCAATTTCTAGAAGCAAAGGGTGCCTTGCCAGAAATAAACATGCACTAAGGCAGTAATAAGGGTACGACTGATGGAACATCTGTGAAACCATTTGTTGGACTGTGGTACCTTGGTTTCCTCTTTCCACAGGCTTCACCATCAAACAAAATGAGGCCATCGGACGCAGAGATCAAAGCTTACACGGACAAATTGTGAAGTGCCAAAGGGCATCAAATGATGAACGCAAAAGAGCATGAAAAAATGCCGTTTGAAACGCAGGCCGCAGGAGTGTAGGCTGAGCACCCTTCAGCTTATGATTACTTCAGGGTGTGTAACATGGTACCAGCTGATTTTTCCAACATTGTGCAACTTAAAACCTCATTGTGGACACCTCAAAAAACCGTGGTTTGAAGTTTCTTCCATCAAAACAACCAGCATTGCAGAATAAGACATCCAATATCCACAGTTGAGGCATCCTGTACCCACATCAATTGAGCCAGGAGCCCTACTAAACAGAGATCACAATGATTTTCTGGTGATTTATAGGGAACGGGGATTGAAGGGGATTAATCGGGATGTAATGGAATGTAAATACCCTACCGAAACTGATATTTGCATTGGTTTGTCTGACAATGGGGTACCTCAAAACTTGTTGTTTTCATGGGGAAATAGAATTATGATCCCATGGGTTTAGTGGGTGTTCCTTTCCCATTTTCCAATGTCAATGTATACAGGTAACCCTCAATGATTCTGGGGTCAGTATTGGTGGGCCTGGGTACTTTAGAATTGGCGGAAATAAGATGGAAATAAGGCCTTATTGCCGAAAACAAGACAAAAGTTTATTCCCGCCTTATTTCTGAGGCTTTGGTTCCAGAAATAAGGTCATATAGGGTTTCGGAAATAAGACCGTTTACGGCCTTATTTCAGCACTATTTCTTATTTCAATGCTATTCCTGGCTTAATTCCTTATTCCAGTCTTATTGCTGCCTTATTCAGGCCTTATTACTTGCGCAATTTTCTGGGGGGGGGGGCTTGTGGGGGGTACGCTAGAATTCTGTGACTAAGGGTAGACTAGAGATGGATAGACTAGAGATGGTTTCAAGGGAGCCAACTTGGGCAAAGAAGGTCCTCAGGATGGTTTCAAGACAGAGCCAACTTTGGCAAAGAAGGTTCCAAGGATAGACTAGAGATGGTTTCAAGAGAGCCAACTTGGGCAAAGAAGGTTTGAAGGATAGACTAGAGATGGTTTCAAGGGGGCCAACTTGGGCAAAGAAGGCCCCAAGGATAGACTAGAGATGGTTTCAAGAGAGTCAACTGGGGCAAAGAAGGTCGCAAGGATAGACTAGAGATGGTTTCAAAAGAGCCAACTTGGGCAAAGAAGGTTTGAAGGATAGACTAGAGATGGTTTGAAGAGAGCCAACTTGGGAAGAAGGTCGCAAGGATAGACTAGAGATGGTTTCAAAAGAGCCAACTTGGGCAAAGAAGGTCCCAAGGATAGACTAGAGATGGTTTCAAGGGAGCCAACTTGGGCAAAGAAGGTCCCAAGGATAGACGAGAGATGGTTTCAAGAGAGCCAACTTCGGCAAGGAAGGTTTGAACCCTGGCCCTAAACCCTAAACCGTTAGGGTTTATTAACAAGTTGTTAGGGTTTGTTAACAAACCGTTAGGGTTTATTCGCGAGCTGTTACGAGAAGGAAGGTTTGATCAATTTGAAAAAGATATCATATTTTTATGTATATATTTATATAAAGATTATAAGGACTTCGAATGAGGATGTTTTAGGGTTTCGAACGGGGACGTTTTAGGGTTTCGAACGGGGACGTTTTAGGGTTTCGAACGGGAGCGTTCTAGGGTTTCTCGTTTTGTTAACATTATCAGAGTTGGAATGAAAAGATATGTAGCAAATGGACGGCTTCACAGTTGCAATTCTTTTTCTACCTAGAGAGCAGGTAAAGAGAAAGGAGAAAGAAAAAGAGATAGAGAGAGAGAGAAAGAGAGAAAGAGAAAGAGAAAGAAAAAAGGAAGGCAAAGACAAGAACAAATAAAAACAAAAAAGCAAGGATAAAGAGAAGAAGATTAAGAAAAGATTGAAAAAGAGAAAACGCAGATAAAAGCCGAGAACAACAAAAATAAAAGAATGAACAAAAAAGAAAATGATCAAAACAAAAAAATAAAAAAGAAAACATTGGCTGACATGGGCACCCCCATGGTATGCGCAATGGTTCCGCGCAAGAACCACAGCATAGATGATGCCTGCGCCGCCGCGCCTTCGCAGCAACAGCTTCAACGTGCTCACTCACATCATGCAAAGTCCTTGTGTTCAAGTAGCACTGCATGGTCAGCGTAATCTGACCTTTCTACCAAATAGCATCCTCTCACAACATATTGTCTCACATCCAATGTATGCGTAAACGCGCGTGTGTGCTGTCAATATGATACGGTAGGCTGTAATTAGTTAATATTTAAATAGATATATATTTTTATTTAGTTTAAACTAAAAATATACATATATACATATGTAAATAAACCACTAGCAACCCTCAGCCCTCAAACCTTTGTGGGGAAAAATGGGGGAACAACAAACTCCCGTGGATCCACGCAGGTGGCAGTGGCCAGAGCGCCAACGATGATGATGATGGTGATGATGATGACCAATGATGGTCAACGCTGATGATGATGATGATGACGATAACGATGACCAACGATTCAATAACGGCCAATGATGATGGTTGATGGTGGGAATGATCCTGATGTCATCATTCCGGTGATCATGTTTCCCTGAGGATTTTGTGGCTGTGGTAAATTGGTTGCCGATGAGAGTTCTACCATATTTAACCAATAATGAATTACTCAATCAAAACCATAACCGTTGGCATCAAGTGGGATATAGGAACGCAAGGCTATAAATGGGAAATCTATGACAAGCCATCATTAAACCAGGGGACATCTATGATGACAACAGTCCATCCACTGAGCGCCCGCTTGCTGGTTTTCCACATGAAATCTTCGACCTGCGTGGTCACACCAGTGCGCCTGGCCTGATTGCATGTCCCCTGCAACGAAGGGCAGCTGCAAGGACGGTTCTGTGTACCAAGATCTTTGATACTTTTAAGATATAAATATCAATATATATATATATAGTATGAATCAGGGTTTGGGCCCCACCGTCCCCGCCAGCAAGCCTTAACCCACCATCAATCAGCTGACGGTTTCCAGCTGATTATGGCTATGTACCAAAAGAGCCAAATATATAATGTATCGCTCATAGACTCGGGAAAGAAATGTGCGCCCGTGGCACGCAATCCCAATGGCCTTGATTTTGCCTAAAAAAGATTCTTCGTCCCAATTGGCAAAATTGCCAAGGTTCAACTTCCAAGTCCGAATCTGTTCAGATTGGTGGAACAGGTAGTGGGCCTTGGGCCTCATTCTGAAAATCATCATTCGTTTGTTGTAAAAATACGATGACAGCCATGCGTAAGACTGGAGGTGTAATTGCAACAGCTGCTTCTGTTGCGACACTATCCTCCAAAAGGATTCCGGAGCTCTCCAACAGGGCCACGCACTGTTGCACACTGTAGCAGCAAGTGCTCAGCGCTTGAAGCACGATGTCCTCGGAGTGCAAGGGTTGGTTCAAGACTCTGCCCCCGACCACGTGTTGCTGGCTGCTGACCCGTGCCCCAATTCCACATTTTGCTGTTCATTTGTTAATCCTTTCCATCCGCGCATCGTGCTGCGTTGGTTGTGTTGAAGTTGATGTTGAAGTTGGTTGAACTTAAGGTTGACGTTGGTGAAGTTGAAGGCGGAAGGTTTCCCATGTCAAAGGTCACCGATCTTCTTACCATATGTTTTGGACGATAAACCCTGAACAGTCAGCCCCTGTCGCTATAATTTGCTGGGGTTGTATCCTGGTCGGCCAAAATAAAAACACTATATGTTATTACAAGATACCCAAGGGGGTAAGTGTTCCCTTTCGTGTTTCTCATTGCGCGCCAACCCGGTGGGAGATCTAGTAGCTCGAGCTTCTTGCGGGGATGCGTCAGCTGCACGTTGTGTCTTCCTGGCGCACCAGAAAACCATAATCTTCACGTGGCTGGCTTTGAACTTGGTGCTGATCTCTGTGTAGTCTTTGTCGTTCAAGGTCACCTCTGTCAAAGTTGGCTTCCTAGGCAAATAGTACCTAGGCGCAAACTGGAGAATATAGGCTCGATCCCGCCAACAAAAGGGACATGGTACCATTGAAACGATTTAGGTGGCTAGGTGACACCAGTGAAAACCCATTCACAATCTTGATTGAGAATCTAAGTATATGTAAATATTTGTATATTTAAATATATATACATATGGGTTCGTCCAAAAATAATGTAACCTCACCAATGATTTCCCGATAACTGATTTAATAGGAACCACCATAACCATTCTCTGTTCCCTTTGTTCCGGGCATTGGGTGACAACTAGGGTTTTGAAATTTTGGCTGCTATGGGCATTGATTGCACTTCCCAAACCATTTGGGCAACGCAGTTTTCTAGCAACATCATTGGGCCAATGCTAGCAGGCTAGGCTAGCAAGTTTTCTTAGCAACAGCACGCACTTTGCTAGCAACATCATTGGGCCAATGCTGGCAGGATAGCAGGGATGTTAACAACATCATTGGGCCAACGCTAGCTATGATGTTTTTTTGACACAAATATTGTCTGGAGGCATTTGCCTATAAACATCCCTAAGCCAAAACCTTACCAACAATTGGTATACGCAACTTTCAATATCAACCACCCTTCACATAATATAATAGCATATACACACGGCAGGGGAAAGGGAGGACATGGTTCCATCATCTCACCACTCTTTTTTTTCCACGGTTGGTCGTCCGAACTTGCCGAACTAAGCAGCTTCTATCATCCTATCAGCTTCTCGCAACATCATGGTGATGTTTTTTTGAATCATTTTCAGCAAAAACCACTTGTGGTAAAAAGGTATACTTATCATGTATATCGGATCCACCGATCTCCGAAAATAGACGGTAAAACTCTTTGACCATAATCTTGATGCATTTAACCATGTACCCACAGAAACATAGCACCAATGACATGTGGTTTTCCCGATGGGCCATTAATAAAAATCATAAGACCCCGCATACAAACCACAGGACTACCATTTTTGTGGGAGGATATGTTGCCAATACCCCGCACTACTGCATGTTCCCCTTAATCATGTTTGGGTGTTTGATTGAATCATATTGAAAGAGATAAGGGAGGTTGACCCTACCAATCATTGTGAAACATGCCACCTATTAATGATCATGTTTACCATCCTGTGGTGAATCCAAGCTGTAGTCAAGCGATATCAAGCGAACCCGCATAGAATTATTGGGGACCAATGGAACTTGATATAATATACATTGGCCATGTTTGTCAAAAATGTATCAATAATTTCATCCAATAATAACCGATGGAATTTGTAACCTATGGTTTTCGATTGGGACCCTTGGTCTACCCAAGATATTCAACACAGGTTTCAACATCACGCGCTTGCTAACTTCCGCACTTCCGCTTTCACATGCAGCGGCATTCAAAAAAATCAAATAAGGAAGTTTGGCTCATGGGTTTGGAAGTATATGTTTTGACAATCTATAAAAAAATTGAACGCCACAAACAAGCTCCAGCCCAGCAAAGTGCAGCTCTCAAAATTGCCGGGTTCGAGGAAAGGCCTAGCAGGTGAAAGGCGGGTGACCCTACTGATATTTAGATGCGGGACCCAATGCAAATACCAAACATTGTGCAATCAAATCTCAAATAAGCAGTGAGTTTTGGATGGTTGTCATTTGACAGAATTCAAGAAAAGAGATGATATCATAAGTGAACATACTTTGATAAGACTTTGATAGATGTTGATACTAAATTAGAAGAAGTTTTCCTTTGAAGAGGCCTTCATGATTTTAGTCCACTGGCTCGTCGTGTTCGCCATCCTCTTCCTCGCCCGCTTCCATACCAGCATCGATATCAGCCAGGTCCTCGTCTTCAGCACCAGCTGGGGCTTCGAGGTAGGATTTGATCATGGCATCCTGGCACAGAAACAAAAAAAATGGAAGCAGTCAACATTTTTTGCATTTTTACCCAGACTGATTGCTATGAAACCCCAAGACTGAAAACAACACTACACTGTCAATCATTCAACACCACGTGATTTGTTGTGAAGTGGGCATGAAAGGTTTTGACATCTTTCCATGGAATTACTTATGATTGATTTTAATGTTGAAATCCTTTGAGACAAGGCACAGCCAACTCTCGTCCCTTTGAAATCTCCCCCTTGGTGCGCACCAACTCCGCTTTCACAGCATCCTTGGCGCACAGCAATCCAATTGTTTTTGGGTTCACGTTTGAAAACAACGGCTGTCGCGACATGACACCGAGTAAACAGAAACATGAGGGAACATAGCATCACATTAAAGACTGCAGTTGGCAATTAGAAATCCGAGCTTCCGCAATGGTCTCCATAACTTCATGGTTGAGGCCACTGACTGGCTTCACCTGGGCTGAGATGGGGCGGGCATGATCTTGGTAAATCAAAATCACAAACATTTCAACACTGTTTTTGTGACATTTTGTGACATGGTATGATGTTGAGCCTAGTCACACCCATGACTTCTTTGCCATTGACCTTGAACCCGTACTTTCCTGTGGGGTAACGGTACTTGTACACAGTAAAGGGCTTCGGCTTGGCAGCAGCGGCTGGTCGTTTCAACACTTTGGTTTTCTTTGTTGAGTTTGTTGCTGGCTTCTTTTTGGGAATGACATCACAATCCTCATCTCCATCATCCTCCTCCGCCTCATCCTCAAGGGGTGGGTCTTCCTTCGTTTCCTCTGCTTCCATTGTTTTCTTGTTCGAGTTTGTTGGCTTAGACGGGGCAGCCTTCTCAGTGGCTGGTTTTTTCTTCGCAGACGCAGACCCTTTGCCTTTGGCCTTTGCGGTGGGTTTGGAGCTTGCTTTCGGCTTCGGTTTTGGGGTGGATGCTGCTGATCCACCAGTAGCACGTGGCGGATCCTCATCCGACAACGTATCAACAGATGCCAACACCATGGCTGATGACAAAATGCTATGCAAACCGATCAGGGACATGACCCCACTAGACCTTGAATTGCAAACAACTGCATGTATATACACATGGCAACTTCACGATGCACAACGTACGCATGAACACCAGTGCACTGCAGACCGGTACCACATCAGTATCAAGTTGCAATAGGTTCTGACTGAGTGTTGATCAAGTTTTTTGTCACATTGCAGATCATCGCAGATCCAGGTTGAATCAACCCCCAAGAATTTGGTCTTGGAAACCAATGTTCGATCAAAACGGCAGTGCATCTTCCTTTTTGAGCAGGGGAACCCTTGGATCCTTGAGCATCAACTAGTGGACCCAATGAATGCAATTATAGGAAAGCAGTTGAAGAATGATAATAACGAGTGAGGTGACACAATGTAACCACTGTTCTTTCAACACCTGATGCCACCAACCCAAAAAGATTCCCAAAAAGCTCTGCACTGAACGCATGCCCCTCAAGTTCTTACTTGAGTTTCACAGCTGTTGAAGCAGGCACTTTCACCTTGCCCAGAAGGTAATATTTGGGCTTGACAGGGGTGATGTTGCACGGAACCCCCTCTGTCACTTTGACCTGGCAGGTGGACAGCGGGGGACATTGACTTCCAGCATAACCATCCTGTTCAACCATGATTTGCAACTTGGCGGTGAATGTTGGCAGGGTTGTGGGAACGGATTTTAATAAACAAACAGGAAACAACACCCTTTTTTGTCTAATATTGGACTGCGCCGTTTTGGGTTTTACGTAAACTCTGCGTAAAGACCATGTGCCTCCCAAACAATGCCCACGTGCGGCGCGTTGGGTAGCTGGTTCAACTTGTTGCACCACAAACTGCCAAAAAGGGCAGCTCGCAAGTGGAGCTTGTTGTCATCACCCTGCAGTTCACGGGGCTTGAACGCGTTGATCTTCTGGTCTGCCTGGACGGTGTATCTGTAGGATAGTGCCAATTGCGATCCATCCGGCATCACCTGCTGCAGGAATGCACCAATGCACATTCATAGGTTTGTATAATACGGGGTTATAACATGTTATAACTATGTTATTTGAAGCATGTTTGAACCATAGGAACCATTCTTTGCTTACTTTGAAAATCCTAGCCTTGACCTTGGCGGCCAATGCATGATCCGTCAAACGGATTTCTGTGATTCCACGTGTGCGTGTAACATCGCAAATTGCATCAGCCACTGTGCAAATGCGCTTCTCACTGGTTGCCGCTGTTGGCACCACTGCCACAATGAGTTTGTCATGGGGAACGTGCCATGGGATACTCCCCGTCAAAGATCCATGTTGGTCTGACAGGGTTAGCGTGAGATATGGTTCAACTTGTAATGGAAAAACCAACATGATTAAAACAAACCTGGTTGGATTTCAACATGAACTTTTTGGTTCAACTTGTAATGGAAAAACCAACATGAGTAAAACAAACCTGGTTGGATTTCAACATGAACTTTTTGACAGAATCATTGGATTGCCTGAGTTGACCTCTTGGTACGATCCGGTGTTGAAACCAAACAGCTCACCAGCCGGAAGTTCAATTTCTGAATTGCCCCGATTCAAGATCCACAAAGATCCCAATGTTGTCAAGGCCACGTTTAGGCCAGGCTCCCTCGCAATGGTTGCGCACCCTTCTTGCCTTAGAGTAATGTGGCAAACTCTGAACAAAGGGTTGGGTTCATTAAAGAATAATAAATAATTTTCCGAAGGAAATATAATCTAGGTTCCCCCCCAAAAAAAGTGCCAAATGCAAATGGATGGTGCGTGTTGCTACTGTCGAAATCAGCCACTGAAACCCCTGCCAAAGACAATGTACGTTGCCAGTTCACCGGGGGGTCATTGTCCCATTGTGGGCTGGCCATGGTCCTGCTGCCACCTGCAGCGGCTGAGGCATTTGACTCAAGCCGGCGAATGACGGACTGGATCTGGGTCTCTTGGCTGATCGTCTCCTCCAACTTCTTGATGGCATCGGCATGGGTGGCTGCGAACTTCTGGTTCACCATGTCAGGGATCCTCAACATGGGTTTTCCCAAAATGATGTTTTTTTTGTTCACGGGGGTTGATGTATACATATGGTATCATATGGTATGATAAGGCCATGGGTTAACACAATGTCTGTTACCCGTTTTCAAAACTGATCAAGAACTTGTATTTAATCATAAGACATGTTTTGGGTATAATGCGAACAAAGTGGCTTCAGAGAACCTTCATGGATGGTCAAGCACTCCAACGATGGCTGCGGTACCTGAAAGGGTTCAGACGCCCTTGCAGCGGGGCCTGCATCTTCGGATTTGTCCCACCACTGGTTCATTGCCCGACCCGCAATGAGAGAAGAGTTCTGGTCCATATAGTGGCCATCATTGTCGTGGTAAATCCCAAGGAAATGTAAATCCCACATGTCACTGGCATCCTGGTTCGTCAAGAAGTCCCTCTGGATATCCCAGGCTGCTTGGGACCATTCACAGAACCTCTCATCAGGGATGGCTATTTTGGGGTTATCTTGTTTATGATTGTTGATGTCTAAAACATACAATGTTTTTTCATCTATTTTGTTTAACCACCAACCACCTCGAAGAGATCATGTCCACCACCAACACTTTTTGCCCCTGGTGATCGTTCATGCCCTCAAGCAACTTGAGAAGGATCTTCCGCGTGGCTGGAATGCCTCGCTGTTGGACCTGGTTGGCACCAATAAGCGAATAGATATAAAATGACATAAACATAGACATAGACATAAGGTCATAATCATAGCTAATTACACCATTGTCAGATCAGTAAACGAAATTAAACAAATTGATACGCAAATTTCCGGTAAAAAACAACTTTGTTTCCGAGTAACCCTGAAGTTCGGGGCCAAAGGCTTGTCTGGATCCGGGTTTGATAACTCTGAGACCCTGCTCCTCTCGATGCCGCTGAGGCTTCCAAGAAGTGCCTTGCCACGTCCAAAGGCGGGGTTGGCATGGCTGCCAGAGATACCGGCCAAGCCTGTCGAGTGGGGCGTGTTTGGGTGAAAGAGTGATTTTTGGATCTTTGTTCAATCCTAAAGTCCGAAAATAAATTTTACCATACACAGGTTCCAAGAAACACTGTTGCGACTTCTTGCGACGGTCTCCTTGGTGTTGGGGATCTGAAAAGTTGAGCGCAATCTCGAAGGTGTCCATTGACCTACAACTGGTTGAAGTTGTCAATACAATGGGCTAAAGCTGTTGGTATGAAATCAGATGTCAATATATGTCAATACAACAGGTGGTAAAGGTGGTAAAGGTAGTATATAAACCATCATGATTTTTGCCAACAAGACACTGAATGATCTTATCTTCAAGTAGGCGTCTGTGCTTCAGAGTAGCCTGCTTTGCCGCGTTGTTGTGCCACTGCGGCAAAAGCCAAAAGGAAACCGTCTGGGCATTTCCGGATGAGACACCCTGGGCAACATTCACCGCTTCATCGATTGACAAAGCTCCTCAAATGACTACATAGGGTAAATTCAAGAATGACCCCAAAGTACAGATACCAAAGTATCTTAAGATTGGTAGGGGTCAAGTGGGGATAAAATCAAAACTTTGGATGCCATTTAAGGGACTAGTTGGCCAGAGCGTGCAGTCACCCACCAAGATCGTCAGCCTTTTGTAGCTCTAACATGAAATGAACATGGGTTGGAACGAACATGCATGGTTACAGGAAACATGTGTTGTATAAAATATTATAAAATTCATTGAATTCAAGTGAGAAACGCATTGGTTCCCATCTTTGCTTGTAGCTGGACGATCGATGCATGGGCCAGCACCAATGATGGCACCCTCACTAGCTGATGCTTCTCCGACATGAACTGATCAACAATGGATTTCCCCTTGTGAAACCTGTCATTGATGTGCTTGTAATCCAAGGCAGCCTTTGCAGGGTTGGACTGTAAGCTCATGGACAGATAGTGTTTTGGATTCTTCACCCGATAAACATAGATAAACATACCACTATTGGTTTTCAGCCCGAATAGTTGTGTTTGAAAAAGAACACGCCTGTTTGGAAGCGTACATCTCAAACTGCTGGCTCCACTCAGCCAACTTGGCCAGGTCATTTGCACACTGGAGCTCGGTTTGCTGCCACGTGGTGTTCAGCAACTGGCTGGACAGCCTTGGAGATGAACCCCGAAAGAAACCCTAACCAATCACATGTTTTGAAGCTTACCCATATTGTCATCAACCAAAATTTGAGGGATCCATAATTCCCCAAATTATCACCAATCAAAATTTCAGGGATCCACAATTCCCATATTGTCAGCGATCAAAATTTGAGGGATCCATAATTCTACCAGTGCGGGCAAGAAGCTGCTCAGCTCGCAGATTGGTTTGCTTCTCCACCTGGTGAGTGTGGCAAATTGGTTGATTCCTAACAAGATGAAGTTATTAAAAAAATGAAACAACAAAAATTCAGAGAAAGAAACACGGGTGTACTAGCACAAACATGTACATTAGTTTCTCAACAGAATTGTTCAACACTACATAGACATACACATTGCATATGAATAGTGCAGGACAGGACTATCTATTATTATATTATTATATAAAATTATATAAAATTATATAAACATGTTTTTTTGATCACCCACCAATCCTCGGATTGGTACTTCTTCAATGGCTGCAAGAAGATACTCACCCGTTCCACATCTGCTGGGGGGACCGAAGTTTCCAGCATCTGCAGGATGTCCGAGTCAGCATGCCGAAGCTCAAACCTGAGGTGGGCCGAACCGGGGAAGGCGGTATGGTTCAGACACAAAATAGTAAAAAAAAACGTATGTTCAATGTGTTTCTGACCAGCAGCGATTTGTGGATTTCCACCAACGCCAAACTGGCAAACTTCTGAGGAACCAATGTCAGAAACCGATCCAAGCATGCGTTGAATCCTCCACATACTCGCTGTAGCTGGGTCTTAGCAAGTCGAAAAGAAGCTGTTTAGAAAAGCTGTTTTGAGGCATCAGGCAAACAAACAAGGTGCAAAGTAGCGAACCAGATTTAAATAAAACAATAATGAAAACCAAAACAAGATTCCAAGTCCTTCACATTCCATGGTTTTCGGGATTTCGGCTGGGTAGCAACCCAATCAACCTCCATTCGGCGGATCATATCATCCAACACAGCTGGGGTGTTTGTGAGATGCTGCCTCCATGGTAGAAGAAAGCCGGTCGCACTGCAGTAGTCTGCATTCAGCAATCCTTCTGCGATCCCGTCGTGGTTCACGAACTTCGCTTGGGTGTGAACCCTACAGGGGTCAAGAACAGATCTCATTTAATTGACAATAATTGACACGATATCAATTGTTTTCTCTCAGTCGGGGAATGCAATTAGTACTATAACCTTTGAGCATGTGGGTAACGACACCAAACAGAAAAACTGTGGTAAAATATGTTTATTGGTCATGACATCATGGTAAAACTGTTGAAAGAGTAGAGAATCATATGTTCCAGGATAAATTTAACCGAGGATCCGAACCAGCTCAGTGAGAGCTTCCTTGATGTTCGTGGGGATGTGTTTCAACAGGTTGACTGCTGCGGCTGACTCTTTCTCCCCCAAACTGTACGCTTGTGCAAACGCTGAAACACTTTCATGTGCCTGGCACAGGGGTACCCCAAACATGATAACTAATCAGGTAAGGGAAAAATACCCCTAGTTCAAACAAATTCAACGCAGGTGGGTAATGACGGGTGTAATAAAAACATATGATAACATCCAGCCTCGAGAGATTTCACCGACATCTCTTGGGTCATGCCCGAACGCTCCAAGAACTCAAGTTGGTGAAGTAGATTGAATGCATTGGGACGTCTCCGAAGGGACCCACCAAGCGTCACCCCTGACGCATGAAAAGGAATTTTGTTGATTATTAATTATTTCAATTCCATGATTTGGTATCATCACCTCACTACTCAACTTACTTGCAGCTTGGTCACCACGATTGGTGTTCACCACCAAGTTGCTGTCAGACTTGACAACCGTGGCATACACGGTGCTGAAGGACCTCAAAACATAAAACTCCATAATGATAATGGGTGGTGGGAAAAGCACCCTTCTATCATCAATTTTATCCAATTTGATCCATGGTACGTCTTCACTTCCGGGGGTAGCTCCTCTCAGGGACACCAGTGAACATCAGACAACCAACATATAATCAGCAATCGGGGGTTTGTTTGTGTTGTATGGTAACCCCTCCTGGAGCAGAAGGCCCGTGTCATAGCAACAGTAGAGAATGCCCAAAGCACAAAGGCACCTGTTCCAACCTTTGACAAGGAAAAGTTTTCCTGGTGATGCAAGTGTGGGCTCCGACAGATCTGCACTGGTAATCTTCGATGCGGGGGTGTAGAGCCATTGGGATTGGACAGCACATCCAACCAATTTTTCAACTCCTGGTCGATTGGGATCTGTTTGGAAGCCATTCAACAGAATCAATTGGCACAAGGCATGCTGATCTTCCTTAGTTGGCAATGCCATGTCAACATGAATTGGAAGCATAGGTTCAATCAGACTGGTCGATGATGTTTGGTGGTTTGACATCGATTCAAAGATTGCAATATATAATTAATTCAAAAGAAGGTTCTGCGTCGCTAGTGCCCCGCAAGCCATAGTCTATCCGGAATGGAAGCTGAAACGGCCGCAGGTGCAAGGAGTTCCCTTCCTGCAGCAGGTCCGCCTCTGTGGCATAGGTCCTGGGTGTGGCATGTGGTAAAACGATGTAAGAAGGGTATCAAATAGGGGTGACATTGGAATATCATGAGATCCACAAGGGCCAGACGTACCATGAGCTGGAGGAAATTCGGAACCAATCCACGTGTAGAACTTCGTCGCATGCTCCTGCATTGTTGGATGATAAAAAATTGTGAATCAGAATAATATCACATACACAACAGACTTTGACAACATGGTTTATTTCAGGACCACACCTCGTTTGCCAGCCTGTCGGTCAGGAAAACATCTAGGGTCTTCTTGGATTGCACCAGATTGTCATTCCTTAGCAAAATAACGGTTAGGTTGCCGACTAATTCATGATTATCAACGCTCGCATTCGTCCAAACAAATCACTTTATATCAATTTATGGTGCGGTTAAGTTACACCCATGTGTCAAAGAGACGGATGTGAGGCAATTGCAAACTATCCGGGGAAATAGCTGGAAGACTGCTGCCCTTGGATTTCTTCGCAGGCTTCTGCTTGGGCTGCCCACCACCACTAGGCCTCTTGGGCATCACCTGGCATGGAGCAAAGCTGTTGATGATGGTGTTGACAAATAATATAGAAATTGTGAATGAAACCAAATCAAATATTATCCTGTTGTGTATGTTTTCTGAACAGAGATTTATTCACAATCTGCATCATTGGGGGATAGCTCGATTTTGTGAATTATAACGACCCGATAATTCACAAAATCCCTGGGGTATCTATCGGGGCACAGGTGATAACATGGTCAAAGTTTTAAAAACCAAGAATACCAAAAGAACACTGGGATTTTGTGAATTATAACGACCCGATAATTCACAAAATGGTTGATTCCACAGGGTAGGCTTGTTGTGAAAAATCTTGCATGCACAAAACGAATCTTTTCCACCCCATGGTTCACACGGGTGCTTCGACAATGGGACTCATTCTTCTCGAAGTGGCTCAAAAGAGCCTGGGAGCTAAAAGACGCCGAAGAGCGGTTGCGCAGCAGCCTCGACAAAGAAGTGGCCCAGGTGTTGAAGAGGAAGCGCCTCCTTCTTTTGGGAGAAATCCTCAAGGAGCTGAAGTATCTTGGTCAAAGACATTTCCAATCGCTTTCGTCTATCAGGCTGGATGAGGGATTCCTTGGTCTTCCAGAAAAGGCCAAAACCCCCTGCGCACAGCAGGGCCGCGTTGTTAAGGATGTGCAAAGGGCTGAGCCAATCTACTGTGAGAAAAGTCCAGGCCGAGGAGCCCAATGATCTTACTTGTGCCGCTTGGAAAGGAACTCAGGATGAAGTGTGCAAGAGTTGGATAGTTGAAGACAATGAGCCTGACCTCGGTAACCTTTGCATAGCGCGGCGGTTTGGGGTTCAACAGAAGTCCAAGATTCGAGTGATAGATGACTTTAAGCAGTCTGGTTTGAACGGTTCTTGCGGCCTGCCAGAGAAGCACAGCTTGTTTTCCATAGCGGCGTCGTTGGTGCTGACGTTGAACTCGGCCGGTGCCCACGCCGGGATAAGCCTTAAAGGCGCCGCGTTCGATTTGGTGTCGGCATACAAGCAGTTTGCGGTGCGCCCGGAGGACAGAAGACTCACGAGAGTCTGTGCGCTGGACACTGACGAGATGAAAGCTTGCGTTTACAGCATGCGTGCGCTTCCTTTTGGAGCTACGGGTTCTGTTGCTGGCTTTCTACGCGTCTCAAGTGCAATAGCTTATATCGGCCAAGTGGACTTAAGACTTTGGTGGTTCTTGTTCTTCGACGACTTCCCGATTGTCTCAGAAAGGACTTCGGGCAAGACATTGTGCGAATCGGACATACTAAGCAGAGGAAAGAAGAGCTGATTGTCACCCTGAGGAGATTCTATCTGCTGGGCGACTTTCGTCCAAAGATGCTGAGAGCTTGCGTGGGAGGTTTCACTGGTACGACACCTTCCTCTTTTGGCAGGGTGGCGCACTACTCAATACTACTTCCTCCCACAAGCTGGGTTCTGAGTTGCAGAGGGCGTTGGAAATGATCAAGGATTATGTCCTCGCTGCAGGACCGTTAGAGCTCCCAAATCGGGCCGCACGCTTTTTGTCTTCTGTTTCCGAACGAATTCTGTAATTTTTCCTCAAGTTCTCAAACCACTCAATTTTTGAGGTCGAGGCCATGGCGGCCCTATTGTCGCTTTTGCTTGGGGTAAGCATCTAACCAACACACCTTGTTATTTATCGTTTACAACGAAGCTTGCCGTGGAGCATACATAAAGGCCTATACTACTGTCAAGCTGGCAAACCGCTTGATTTCGAAGTTTTGTCAAGCTGGAACTCTCTCTAAGATTAAAGGTCTGGTTTGGACGAGTGTCCACCTCGTCCAACCCGGCCGATGAACCGAGTCGCATGGAGTGTGACGCTCTGAT
Organism: Cladocopium goreaui; assembly: GCA_947184155.2. NCBI lineage: Eukaryota > Dinophyceae > Suessiales > Symbiodiniaceae > Cladocopium > Cladocopium goreaui. Next base: position 32,501 of record CAMXCT020003406.1, on the reverse strand, counting down.
AAAAAAGAGTATCTGTCGATCAGCAATCAATTGGGATGAAATGCGGAACATTTTGGATGAAACAATTTGACGCTTCTGTGGGGTGTGACTCGAGTGTCAACACGACGTAACTCTGAGATTCACCCCATTGCAGTTTAGAAAATAGAGACTTGGGCGCAGCTGTCGCGTTGAAACAGTTTGTTGCTTGTACAAACTTTTTGGGTTTGGAGTGAACCTTTTTTAGAAACCCCTATTTTTCAAGTCACTACTGTGACACGTTTGTATGTTTATATATATATATATAACCCGTTATTTAACACGGCGCGCGTATGCGAAGGCACGTAAGGTTTTTATATTGGTTGACAGATAGGTAACGTACGCCTATGTCCCATTTCGTGAATTTTGCGCTGTCACAAACAATTTTGAAAAAACCCGTGCTGTCTGCCGTCTTGTGAAACTTTTGTGTCCGACAAGTTTCACAAACCTCCATGTTTTCATTTTATTTCTCTGTGTAGTGTTTTTCACCTCAAGCAGGGTGCACGGTAGGTTTGCTCCCATGTATTTTGGATGCTTCTTCTACGCACCTGTTTCACTCCCTCCCTGTCTTTCTTCTGGGTTGCCTGCCGGTTCCCTCCCCTGTCGGGATTTGTCACTCTTTCGTCCCTACTGATGGTACTGTAGTCCATCTCTTCAGACGTCTGTCCTTTTTTTCCGTTTTGCCTAGCCCTTAGCCTGTGGCTCGGGCGTCAAACGACGTAACTCTGAGATTCACCCCATTGCGGTTTAGAAAATAGAGACTTCGGTGCAGCTGTTGTGTTGAAAACAGGTTATTGCTTGTGCAAACTTTTTGGGTTTGGGGTGAACCTCCTTTTTTGGAAAAACCCCTAATTTTTCAAGTCACTACTGTGACACGTTTGTATATTAGTTTTATATATATATAACCCGTTATTTAACACGGTTACACGCGTATGCGTAGGCACGCGTAGGGTTTTATATTGGTTGACAGTTTCCATAGTGAAATAAGAATGGAAATTGAATCAAAGCACGGAAATTGTGGCTGATGTGGATGGCCATTCTAAGCACACCTTCGCAACCCACAGAGCCAGCCGCTGCTGGCAAGATCACATCTCACTTGTTTTGGCCGTCCTTTCCAGCCTTTCCTTTTCCTCGCTTCTGGGTTTTCTTCTTCTTGGAGTTGGCCAGGAATGCATTTGCAGCTGCCTGGCGACGATAGGCGCCAGGATGGGCAAAGACAGACAACCACGCAAGAGGAACCAACATAGCGTACCCATTCAAGAAATTACCCAGCTTTGCATTTCCACCAATGGGGTACCCAATAATTACAGTAAAGTAAAGTGTTTGAACTCCAATTCAGAGTCTACCGATGGGGGATTTCATTCCTCTTAGGGTCAAGGAATGGAATGCGCAATGGGTGGAAAGGGGTGTGCATATAATATGTGAAAAGGTGTGCGCGTATAATATGCGAATGTCACTGCAGATCTGTTGAAGAAAATGAGGATGACATCTTTGTTTTTCCTGGACAGGTGGACGCTTTTCTTCAAAGCCTATTTGCTAGCATGTGTCAGGAACTCAGCTGGCTGGGCCTGAAACTTCTTTGTTGCCTCGCTCTTGGCTTCAATCTGTTTGACGTAGTTTTCCAACTTGGCGTCGTCGACTCCGCCCTTCAAAGCACCCTGGACCTCTGAGTACAGAGTTTCAAACTTGTCAGCATGATCTTTGATAGCAGTGTGAAGATGTTGGGCGTAGTCCAAGCCCTTCAACTGGATGGCTGATGTTCGGGCTGATCCGCTTTCTTTCAGAGCATCTTCCAACAAAGCCTTGATTTTGTCGGCAACCGATTGTGGTTCCACAGCCTCAGACTTCTCTTCCTTGGGAGGTCTTCGGGCTTGCTTCTTTGCAACTGGCGCCTGTCGGAGGCAAAGCTGTGTTGGCTGAACGGCTGCTGGATGTGGTGGATTGATAGGAAGTTGTGGAGGGTGGAGCATTTTTTGTTTCGTTTAGCTTTGATTGGAAGACCCAACAAAAGAATAACCTAATATCACCAAATTGCAGGTTCAACCTGGCATCCCTCCCCCAATAGCCTTAGCCACAGCATCCAAGAGGAAGGCATAGCCCCCACTCTCATGCTTTATTTGAACTGTAAGTTCATGATGCTTTATGTCTTCTGATGTTGCAATCAGAAAAGTCTCAACTTTTCTTTCTTTCCTTTGGCATAGGAAAAAAATAAGGGAAGAAGAAAGCCCTTCTCGATTAATTTAAGTTCAGGATGAAGACACGAAATCTTTTGTATTTCGTTTCCTTTCACGCAGTGAAGCCGTCTGTTGCGTTTGTGATTTGACTATGCATGACAAAGTACGTTGTAAGTTTTGAAAAAAAACGTCATGAGTCGAAATCACTATACTGCAATGACAACCTGCAATACGTTTGAATCCTATGCCATTTTGTTTCAAGCTAGGGTGGGAGTGGAGGGAAAGACCCTTTCCTAACACGAGCAATTTTTGAATGCGCCAGCGTGGCCCTCAAGCTCGTGCTGCATCACTGTTTACACCTAAACAAACCAGTGTGGGATTTGGTGGCATTTGCTGTTTTTTGCTTGGAGTCGGTGCAGGCCTGCTCGGTGCAACTGTCACTTTTCTCATCTGGATTTTGATGCAATAGGTACCTGCGTATATATGATTTCCACCGATACAGAGGAACTGCAATTGACCACGGTGGTGTGGCAACTCAGGGCATTTCGCGATTTGGTGCACAGGTGGGCGTTCCGTTTGTGCGCTATTCTCGTCGTGATTGCAGGTTTGCTACTGCTACTCCTTCTCATCCTTCATTTGCTGTTTTCATTGTGAAGCAGGTATGGAAAAGGGGAACAAACAAGCACTTTTTGAACACATCCAGTTTTGTGAAAGAAAGATGCGCAAAACTGCAGTGAAATATCCATGGGAGTTGAGCTCGATTCAAAAAGCGAGTGTGGAGAACGATCTGCTGACCCCTCGATGGGGACCTTTTGGTATGGCTCCGCTGGTGAAACTATCACCAGAAGTGTCTGAACCTCAGGAACTATCCACGGCCCGACATTGCAGCAGTTTGCTCAACAAACAACCTCTTGTTGCATGGGAGTCAAAACTCGATGCTCATAGGGAGGCAGCTGTGGTGAAATGGCATAAGATCATAATGATTGACCCGATGTCATTTGAAGTTGGCAGATCCTTTTTCACTTCGATGAAGCGGGGACTCAACTCGGGTAGACTCCTGGATGACCTGCAGAACGTCCTCTCGGCAAAAAGCAGTGCCACTCTGCACAACAGGTCAGGGCCTATGTTGAGGTACATTGCATTTTGCAATCAGAACAAGACTGAGGCTTTTCCGCTTTTTGAAGAACAAGTTTACAACTATATACAATGTGTCGAACAATCAGCATCACCAACATACCTGCGGAGTCTACTCAGTTCAATAGGATTCTGCTACCACGTCTTGGGCCTCTCGAGCGGAAAGGCGGTTGTGGAATCTTCCAGGACTCGAGGCTTGGCAGTGAAGTGTTTCCTGCACAAGAGGAAGACTCAAGACAGACTGCCTCTCACTGTCTCTGAAGTTATGGCATTGGAAGATATAGTGCTGGGACATACAGACAAATCTGTTGTCGATCGACGTGTAGCTGGATGCTTTCTTTTTATGATCTTTGGGCGGGCGAGATACAGCGACATGATGAATGTGTCAAAACTACAGTTTGACTATGTGGAAGATAATGGGTCGTTCAAGGGCTACGTGGAAACGGAAGTGGCTCGCTCAAAGACCTCCTTTTCTCTTGACCGCAAAGTGAGGCTGCTCCCGATGACGGCAACTATTCAAGGTTTGTTACCAGAACCGTGGGGCATAGCTTGGCAAAAGGTCGTTGAGGAAAGCGGCGTGCAGATTGGACCGGGAAGACCATTGTTGCCTAGCAGGACGCACACACACTTCCACTGTCTGCCGAATCAGCTACCACATGGTTGAGAACGTTACTGCAAAGTGCTGAGGGTTTCGACCCGTCGAGAAAAAAACGGCTGGGCACTCATTCGTGCAAGTCCACGTGCTTGTCATGGCTGTTGAAGTATGGTACCGACAGTCAGACGAGACGCTTGATGGGTTATCATGTGGCCGACAAAATGTCCACTATGTATATCTACGGGAAAGACAACGTATCAGCTGGTTTGCGAGAGCTGGATGAAGTCATCAACCTGATCAGAACAGATCAGTTCAGACCGGATGCACCGAGGGCTGTCACGTTTCCTGACAAAGCGGAGGGAGAAATTCCTGAATGTCAAGCTGAACAGGCCGAATCCGATTTTGCCAGCTCCACAGAGGATTCAGCAGATGAGTCCAGTCCAGATCATGAGGCGGTGGAGGAAGCACAAGAGAAAGTAGTTGGAAAATTTGACTCTGGCTTGGATGTGGCTAAACTTCCGAAGGGAGCCGTTTATTTCCGCCACCACCTGTCGAGGACCATTCATGCCGTGGAGGACGAATCGGGTGCTAGGTTTGCTTGTGGCAGGAGAGTTGACAAAGGTTTCTTTCAGTTGCCAACCGGACCGGTCACCATGATTCCCATTTGCAGGCAATGCTTCGCCCGCTACACAAAGCCCTGACTAAGAAAAAAAACACTTTGAGAGGCGGCTTTCAATTTGTGAAGCGCGGGGTTTTGTTTGGATGGTTTCACTGAAGTGTGTCACGTTAGCCGAAACATTTGCACAAAAGCTCCTGTCTGATGGTTAGGTTCGGCGCAGTACGTGAATCGTGAACGGGACGCACTCAGAACGCAACTGTCAGAGGGCTCAAGCAGTTTGCAATGTTTGGAGAAGAACATTGTCATGTGCATTGCAAAAGTAAGTTAACATTGAAGTGTTTGTCCGCAAGTGGTGTTAACAATTTTCTGTTGGGTTAACACTAGATTAGCATGACTTCTTTCGGGGACAGCGAGCCGGTTTTCAGAGACAGGGCCAAATCGGCCGGACTGGCGGACGAAGTGGTTCAATTGATAGTTGATGCTGGCTTCAAAAGTTTGTCAACTTTTGCGTTCTCAAGCGCGTATATTCCTGGATCAGGAGATGATACGAGCTTTGTGAAAACGATCAAAACTGCGATTGCAAGGGAACCGACACTAGGCGAATTGGCTTCGTGCAGGAAGTTGCTGCACGAGGCTTACGCACTTGTGACTGCAGAAATGAAACAACAGCTAGAGAGAACTGAAGATGTCCAGAGAAGAAAGCTTACCCAACCTGAGAGAGTTGACTTGTACAGCAGGCAAGCTAAAAGGTTGACTGGACTGTCTTTGAAAGGTCCTTTGGAGCCCAGCGATTCCCTCATCGATACCTTTTGTGGGATATACGAGTCAAACAGACTCAAGTTTGTGCCGTGGGAGAAGTATACTTCAAAGGAAAGCGAGATAGACAAGGAGCTCAAAGCAGAACACATGTTTGCGCTTGATGCTGCAGGCCAATTGAAGTTAGAGAAGACGAGCAGTGGCCCAGTGGCTGACACCAGTTCTGAAATTATGTTACAATTCGCGCTTCAGAGGAGAGGTCTCGCTATGGACCAGTCCAATCTTCTGGAATATAGCATTCATCAGAAGTGGGTTGACAGATTGATCAAAGCCAGGATCCTTTTGCCACCGCCGGGTTACAGCAAACCCTCTTTCAGGCAGCTCCTCGACGCTGACAAGAAACTCTTCGAAGAGTTGTCTGACGAGACAAGGACTGGAGTGCAATTTGCGGATAAATCCAGGCCGTTGGATTTATGTTTCGAGACTTGCGTGAACCGAGCAGAAGTCATGCATTATCATCAGCCGATGTTGGCCAAGCATCCCGAAAGCAAAAGCACACCGCCGATGGCAGACAAGAAGCCTGGACCTTACAAACCGAGTGGCAAAGGCAAAGGCAAATCAAGCAAAGGTGGCAAGAGCAAACAGGGTAACCCGAGGATGCCCGCAGTTTTGGTTGAGGGAGGATGTCGAGCTTCAACCAACAAAGGAGAGCCAATTTGTTTTGGGTACAACCTTGGCACATGCGTGTCTCAAGTTTCGAATGGAAAGTGCGACAGAGGGTTGCATGTGTGCGCCTTGCCACGTTGTGGAAAGCACCACCTCTTCATTTCATGCCCAACACAATCCTCTGGATCTTGACTAGATCCTGTTGGTGAAGTGGAACAAAGTGTTCCGTCCAGTGCGGATGACTCTTCCAAGTCGCAGTCATCCATTCCACTTTCATCTGATTCGCTATGCCAGATTGCAAGTGATTCGGTTGAAAGATCTCAGAATCACGAAGGTGATTTGCATGAGAAACCACATGCTTCTGAAGGAAAGTGTGGCATGAGTGAATTTGAAATCCCTGTTCGCAGTGGACAGGACTTTGCATGTGTTAGCCCCGAGAGGGTTTTTTGCGAACCACCACTTTTTATCGAGGCCTGCTGTGGATGTGCTGTACTCAGTGCTTGCGTGGCTAAGGTTGGACTCGAAGTCCTGCCAGTCGACTTCATGGGCAACAAGCATCGTACATATTGTTGAGCTGGACCTCCGTAAAACAACCAGTTGGGATTTCCTGCGCTTTCTGACCAAGTCGAGGCGGCCCTTTCATTTCCACGCAGCCCCACCATGCGGTACAGCAAGCAGAGCCCGTGACAGGCCACTAGCAACGGGTTTCCATGGGCCGCCTCCAGTGAGGTCGGAGCAGTATCCATTAGGATTTCCGTGGTTGAAGGGACTACTCAAGGAAAAAGTGACCAGTGCCAACCGGATTTACATCGAGCTCGCAGCCTTCATCTTCGAAATTAACCTCCTGAATATTGGGTGGAGTGTTGAAAACCCGGCAAGCAGCTATTTGTGGAGTATAGCTGAATACGCCCTCCTCAAAGAGAAGCACTTCTTTGTAATATTCCACTCGTGCATTCATGGAGGTCAAAGGAGGAAATTGACGGGTTGGCTCACCAACATATCAGAAATGAAAACTTTGGGCGGTTTATGTCAAGGTGATCATACTCACTTGCCGTGGGGATATACGGAAGTTGATGGTAAGCTGGAGTTTGACACTAGCAAAGAAGCTGCATATCCCAAACTGCTTTGTGAGAGGGTTGCAACAATTTTAGCCACCAAAGCCGGCGCCTTGGGGATGGCGTTGAATCCGGAAGTCGATCCGCAGCGTGCTTTGGTGGCTGCGAGGGTCGCCACAAACAAGCAACCTAGAGGAAGAAAACTTGCGCCCATCCTCTCTGAATTTGAACGTACGATGACAGTGAGGGTAAAAATCAACGACGTGCCCTGTGTGGACTCCAAAAACCTGTTGGAGACACCATATCGCAGCGTACCTTCAGGCAGCAAACTGCTTCGCATGGCTAAAGGAAAACGGGGAGTTGATGATGGAGACTTCGGAAGCGATGAATGCATCAGAGTCTTTGGCATATACAGAGATATGGCAGTTTTCTATACAGCGGCCATCACGATAAAGCACCCGTTTGACACTTTCAGAGCAATCCCCGATGACCGCTTGAGGGTAATCTGCAACACTATGCAGCACGAACCACTGAATACTATGCGCCACAGATTGGAGCTGCTGACCAAATGGAGAAATAAAGCGGAGGAGCTGCAGGAAGTGAACAGTGCAATATTCTCGAATATGGATCCAGGATGCGCTACAGTGCTCAAAGGCAAACATTTAGCACTACTGGAAACTTTGGCGAATGACTGTCAATGGCCGGATAGAACACTACATGATCAACTACGACAAGGATTTCGACTGGTGGGCATGCAAGAGCCGACTGGAGTTTTTGCACAAGATATCAAACCTAGGTCGCTGTCTGAGGAAGAACTGGTGAAGCAGGCGAAATTCATAAAGCCGGCTCTGTGGGGAAAAATCAAAGCGCAAACCCCGACTGAAAATGATCGCGAATTGTGGGACACAACCATGGCTGAAGTTCGTGACAAGAAATGGCTGCAGGGCCCATACTCTTTTGAGGAGCTGGAAGTGATGTTCAACGGACAGTGGCTACCTGTTAGACGGTTTCCGGTCATTCAACGATCAAAACTTCGGCCTATTGATGATTTCTCTGAACCGGGAACGAACTCCTCCTTCTCCTATTTGGAAAAGGTTGACTTGAAGGCCCTTGATGAAAGTGTTTGGATTCCGTGTGCCTTTGTCAGGCTCTGTCTCCAGGAGGAAAGGTTCGACTTCACTTTGGCGGATGGCAGCAGGCTTTGTGGTCCCGTGCACAGTTTCTGGAAGACGCCTCCTAAAGAACAGACTCAACTGGTTTCCAAAACTGTGGACTTGAGGTCGGCGTACAAGCAGTTCCCGATAGCAGAGAGAGATAGAAAATTTGCCATCTTGACGTTGAATGAGCCAGACGGCAGAGGCACTTTTGGCTTTGTGTCCAGGACTTTGCCGTTTGGCAGTGTTGCGTCGGTCCTGCACTTCAATCGGTTGGCCAGGCTACTCCATCACCTTGGACTTCAGGCGAGGATTGCTTGGACAAATTATTATGATGATTATCCTGTGATTGATTTCAAGGTCTTGGCAGACCACACCACCGCTGCGATAAGGACTATAACTGGACTTCTGGGATTTGAGTGTTCGCTGGACAAAGAGCTTCCCTTCTCCACAAAGACTGATGTTTTGGGAGTGACTATAGATCTTGGCCGTTCTGGTGAGGGTGTGGTGACGGTATCCAACAAGGCTGACAGGGTTTCGGAGTTGGCTGAAGTCGTCAACGACATCCTGACGTCCGGCAAGGTGAGGGTCCGGGAGTTGCCGAGCCTGTTTGGGAGGGAGCTTTTTGCCGAAAGCCAATTTATTGGAAGAGCGGGCAGGCTGGCTTTGTGTGAATTGCGACACCTTGAAAATTCAAAGGCTGGCATCCTTAAGATAGACGACATTCAAAGACAAGCTTTCAATATTTGGCTCGACCGCTATCGATTTGGAAGACCGCGAACCCTGACAGTGACGGGGTCGCACATGCCGCTAGTTGTGTTCACCGATGGAGCCTGTGAGACAAAGAACGACAAGTTCATGGCCACTGTGGGGGCTGTAATGTTCGACCCCTTGGACAATGCTTGCCAGGCGTTTGGTGCCGAGGTTCATCCCCATGTCGTTGACGAGTGGACTCGAGCGGGCAAACAACACCCAGTGGCTTTGACTGAGATGTACGCCGTCAGTTGCGCCAGAAACTTGTGGAGGAAGAGAATTGACGCGAGGAGAATTATAATATTCATTGACAACCAGAGCGTACTTGATGCACTCATCAAAGGCTATAGCGCGGAGCCGATGCTGAAGAAGCTGTTGTTGAACTTCGAGGTGCTTGATAATTTGCATCCTTGCTTGGGATGGTTCAGCCGCGTGCCGTCGTCTTCGAATATTGCAGACCTTCCTTCCCGAGGTCGCTGGGAAGAGCTGCGTTGTATTCTGCCCAACCATGTTGTTCTTGAAGCCGCATGTCCACTGAAACGAGAGCCCCTTGAAAAAGTTGAAGACTGCTAAAGGAATGGGGGAAATTGAGCAAAGTGCTCAGTTAACCAAAGTGGTTTTGTCATCTTTCAAGGAGATGATAAACGAGCAGAGTTTGTGAACTTAAACGAGGTGACAAAAGTTGTCACCCATGGTTCAACAGACTTGTGAATGTGACTCCCCCGTTTCGCACCAGCAGCAGAGGAAAAAGAAGTGTGGACTGTTACGGCGTTTCAAGTGCTCAGCGTTCAGTTTTGTTCATGATGTCTTTATTTGCGGCGTATATATAAAAAAGAAGATGGCGCAAGAAGCGGCAAGTGTTTACTTGCGCGGGTTTTCTTATGCCAAAGGTTTCAACATTAGGACATAAGCTTTATTTGAACTGTAAGTTCATGATGCTTTATGTCTTCTGATGTTGCAATCAGAAAAGTCTCAACTTTTCTTTCCTTTGGCATAGGAAAAAATTAAGGGAAGAAGAAAGCCCTTCTCGATTAATTTAAGTTCAGGATGAAGACACGAAATCTTTTGTATTTCGTTTCCTTTCACGCAGTGAAGCCGTCTGTTACGTTTGTGATTTGATTATGCATGACAAAGTACGTTGTAAGTTTTGAAAAAAAAACCGTCATGAGTCGAAATCACTATACTGCAATGACAACCTGAAATACGTTTGAATCCTATGCCATTTTGTTTCAAGCTAGGGTGGGAGTGGAGGGAAAGACCTTTTCCTAACACGAGCAATTTTTGAATCCCACCCACCACAGACCCCAAAAATTTCCGTAGATTTGTCATCTGTTACATAGATGATAAACAATCAGGGGAAAGTGAGCAAAGTGCTCAGTTAACCAAAGTGGTTTTGTCATCTTTCAAGGAGGGGAAAGTGAGCAAAGTGCTCAGTTAACCAAAGTGGTTTTGTCATCTTTCAAGGAGATGATAAACGAGCAGAGTTTGTGAACTTAAACGAGGTGACAAAAGTTGTCACCCATGGTTCAACAGACTTGTGAATGTGACTCCCCCGTTTCGCACCAGCAGCAGAGGAAAAAGAAGTGTGGACTGTTAGGGCGTTTCAAGTGCTCAGCGTTCAGTTTTGTTCATGATGTCTTTATTTGCGGCGTATATATAAAAAAGAAGATGGCGCAAGAAGCGGCAAGTGTTTACTTGCGCGGGTTTTCTTATGCCAAAGGTTTCAACATTAGGACATAAGAACCCTTCCTCTGAATTGATGGCAGCTTGAAGCAGTGCATCGTCAACTCCAGCTTTGGAAGATAGTTTTGTAAGATCTGACACTTTATCAGTGTGGGTGATCTTCTTCGGTGCCGGCATGTAAAACCAAGCTTCCTGATGCTGATGGAATCAAGTTGGTAACGAACATAACATGCTGATCAAAGAACCATAAACAAAACAAGATGATTATGGCAAAGACTAAGCGTCGTCATCATCATTTTCAAAGTCCTCTGATGGATACCACATTCCAGATGCCTTTCTACTCTGGAAAAGAATTTTAGCCTTCTCCTCATCATGAGTTTTCCGGATGTCCTTCCCTTGGACGGCCACCCATCCACGTTTGGATTCCGTTTCAGCAGCATGTATGCGCTCAACCTGAAGAGCGACTTTGTCCCATGATTTGTTGGTATCGAGCCACATGTTGAAGCATTCCACTTTATGGGTGGAGTAATAATCGTAGACTCTAAACCTGTCTTTGCTCCTGACGAAGGAATCCCACTCACGTTTGTGAGTGGTGCCTGAGCGTTGAGCTTGACCCCTATGCAAACCTAAAAGATATCAATGATGTCGTAGCAGAATCATTGTGGGGGCCTAGAAAAGAAAGTTTTGCTATGTTTCAACTAGGTCACTGTTTCGGGTGCCCACTGGTACCAAAGCCGTGCTGTTGGGATCTGCAGTCTGCATAGCGTGTTCACCTGGGCGCTCATCGGCTTTGGGGTTCCCTCACAGCAACGTTTGACCACAAAGGCGCCGTTCTTGCAAAGCACTTCAATCGCCTGAGCGGTGTTTGCTGAGGAGGAGTTAGTGGGGGCCACAAAATGCACCAATTATTAAACCTATTTTGGTCATGGGTTCTTGGGCCAAGGAGGTTTGAATAAACAATGGGAAACAACACTGTTCAGTTATAACCAGGGGACTGCATCCTTCACGCAAACTGTGTATGAGTGTTTGCCTTGGTAGGCGGTGTCTTCAAAAGGTAGAGCATCTTCTGGCAAATCATCAAGACAATACTTCTGGAATGTCCTCGACTTGAGCTTACCCTCTGAAGATGTGGGAGTTGCCGCGCTGCTCACGGAATCTCGCTTGTCTTTCTTGGCACGCTTGGCATCCGTGACCAAACCCTTGTCATTCTTCTTGCGTTTTGCCATGGCTTTGGCCTAGGTACACATGCTAAAGCCTTCATACTTGAGCATATTACGTGTTTATTTCTAGACGCATTAATATGTGAGACGTTGTATGTGTACAATGGCCACATATTTATGCGAGATGCTCGACATGCTTCCCCCCAAAATGTTACAATATCATGCTCACCAAGAATCCGACTGAGTGTCCAAGACTGGCGGCGGTGGGACAATTTCAAGGCCCCTGGCAATCTCAGCAGACAAACGCGGTCGCTCGGGAAACGGGCCGCTGCTGAGGTCTTTGGATCCCGAGGCAGCGTTGGAAGCCTAGACATGGCGGGTGGTGCAGTTCTATGCGGTGAAACGTCAAATCAAGACACATGGTTCGATTGGATTCGACAAAATTCCAAGCGATAAACCAGCGATGATTAGCCACTATCAGCTAACACAACCCTGAGATCTGAAAGAAACCCTTTCTTCTAGATTCTAGATGTCGAAAGATGCCGTTGCTGCGTGAAACCATCAATGATTAATCTATAGTGGCATGATGACCATGTCAGCGAAGCCAATGACAAATCATTGTCGTATGGGTTCATATCAGATGGGGTTGATTAATTCTATAACCACCGGTTATTGTTAAAACATGTATTTTGGCGAGACCCCTCTTGCAAGCGACTGTTGAAATGGCTCCAACCCTTGAGGCCCGACCGCGCCTGGCAAGTTGAAGCTGGCTTGGGGGGCGCAGGACGATCGGTATCCTGCATGGGCAGCGGGCAGAGTGGCTTGAACCCAAACTCAATTCAGCCATTGGTTCTGAAAAGGTTATTGGAACCTGGGGATGGCAAAATCTTGCGGTTAGTGGTCCTGAGATGTTTGCTCTTCAAGCCATTGCTGGAAATGCCAATCTTCCTTCAAAGTGACATAGGCATAGCGACCCCAATTGTCCAAAGAGACACTGCAATGATCCATATAGCGGTGCAGGAAAGGGTGCCTTGGAAGCCATGCTTACGGGCATGGGATGGTATGGGTACGGTTTGGTGGATAATAAGAGGAACATCATTCCTTGATATTTTCTGGGGACTATTCACTGGTGAAAGCAAGAAACATTTTTGATTGCATAAAGGGAAGGTACTCACCGTGATTGGATATGACAGTTCGCCGAAAGTCGTCCAAAGTCTTGCTCTTGTCACCTTCCTTCACATAGCTTTGGACATTTGGATGGGCTTCCTCATCCTTTCCCCACTTGCCGTACTTGGCATAAAATTTTCCCAGCCATCCCGAACTCACTTGACTATCTGGTAAATCTTCACCATCACCATCACTGCTAGAATCATCTTGAATTTCTTCGGGTTGGGCTGGGGATTCGCGCTCTTCACGGCAATCGTCCAAGCGAATGGTCGGGGCAGCCATCGAATCCTCACTTTCGAAGGCAACAAGGTCACCACCTTCTAAACAAACTGCCTGCTGGACCACTCGGCCTTCATGGTTTACCTCATCAATATCATTAACATCACTTTCAGTCACTGGAACTTCAGACTCACCACCACCCTCACCATCACCACTGAAATCTCCATCACCCACATGGCCATCCACAACACTGCCAGCATCCTCCACCTCGCTGCCAGAGTCCACCTCGCCACCAGCGTTGCCACCAGGACCATCAGGACCATCGGGACCACCAGCATGGCCAGCTTGAGGCAGGTCCTGGGTCTCAGAGGGCTCGGACAATTGGTTCTTTTCTTGCAGCGGGGAAGGACACAACATATCCTTCATTGACTGCACATTTGGACAATGGCTGTTCTTGCGCGTTCCGCCACAAGTACCTCAATGACTGCAAGCGCCGCTTAGTCTTGGTAGCCTCTTCCGCTGCCACCGAAGCCCTGGTCTCCATGTTTTTGGCATTTGGGTGAAAAAGTTTGTAACCAAATAGCTTGTCAACGTAGACGAAGACATCGGTGATGAAATATGCAGATGGTATCTTACAGGGCATCAAAGCAAACATGTGAGGAAACTATTTACTCATTGAGGCACTTGTTTACCATCCCCTCAAGAATGCGACCAATTTTTTTTTATACAGCCAGCCATATGTTTGACTTGAGTACATGTTGAAAAAACCATCGGCAAACCATTGAACCATTGGGTTAGTGATCATTTTCAACCATCTGGCCTTGCTGGGAAATTCTTTCACGAAGGGGCGCAGCCACATGGAATTCTTTCCAAGCACAGTCGATGGTGGGCGACTGAAATTGTCGGTAAGAGCCACTAGGAGTCCTCCTTTCCACGACTCTCCAGAAAGCAATGCAGTTACAAAAGAGCGGAAGAAAAGAGGCCGCAGCGCGTCCAGCACCCCAGGAAGACAGAAGAAGAAGGAGGTTCCACGAGGAGCGCGGGATCAAAGTCCTGGAGAGGTGAAGCCGGGGGTTCCCCCTGTTCCGAGGGCCAAGTCCCCGAGACGCAGCAGCTCAAGTTCATCCAACGATACAGAAGCTGGTCTAGTGAGTCAGAAGAGAATGTTTCGGGGGACGGCCCTGGCGTTGTCGGGAAGCACCAGGAAGAGGATCCACCGCAGGGCGAGGAAATTTATGAAGAGAAAGAAGAGCAGCTCCAGCGGCACAGAGTCGTCGGAGGAATCACGGGAGCTGGGGTTTCGGGGAACCAGACCCCGCTCTTCGGGGACGAGCTGAAGATTCGGGGGGTGTCGGAGCGCTTCCCTGGCCTCCTTGCGGGGGAAGCCCTGAGGGATATCTCCCGCATGGTCTCAGCGGACATGGGAGACCCCACTTCCAGCAGCCGGGGATGGACTCCACAGATGATCCGATATTTCCGCCAGGTACTTTCGAGACGCATCAGTGGGGCCATGGCGAGAGAGCTGCTGACGCATTGCAGCGTCATAGACAGCCTTTTGGAGGGCAATATCCCTCGGGCACTGGATATCGCTCTCCAGCGCATCAAGGGCCTGGAGTTGCAGGCAGGTGGGACTGCCTTCCAGGTGTCGCAACGCCTGGAAGTTATCCCCAGCGAGGCTTCGCTCTTGCCCAGCCGTCAGGAGATAGCCATCATCAACAGAGAGCGCAACCAGGAGGTCAAAGCCTTTGGGAACAGCCGCTACCAGAACCAGGCCACAGGAGGCAAGGGCAAAGCAGGAGCCCGAGAAGACCGTCCCAACTACAAAGGGAAGGACACCAAGGGCCGAGGGAAGTCGAAAGCAGAAGGCAAGAAGACAGAGGATTCGAAGAAAGGAAGCGGGGGCCCAGCAGCGTGACCCTGATGACTTCGGGGGCTGAGACCCCTGTGCGACCTATGAGGGCTGCCGTGACTATGAGGGAGTTTTTTCCTAGGTACGTTGGACCTATGTCTCACAAGAACATTTTGTTCAGCCGTGCGGAGCCGCTAGAGCAGAGCACACGCTCTGACATGGCCACCAGTGCCAGCTCGGCAACGAGGGGTGACGTTTCTACGGACTTTGCAGTGTCCGAACCGAGTTTAAAAGAGCCGCCTTTGGGATTGCGCTTGGGGCAGATGGGGGAACTTGTTAAAAATAGGTTCCTGGAGGTTTTGCTTCACAGCCAGTCCACGGGGGGGGAATTTCTTCTTCAATTTTTCCTCTCCCCACTTCTAGGGATCGACCGTATTTTCTCTTTCTTTGGAACGGCTCGAATGGAAGAAGTGGAATGGGTTTTGGCCATGTGTTTAGGCCTGAACTCTTACTGGGGTGGCCCTATTTTTAATGAGGGCGAAATCACCAAGTCTCACTGCGTCATTTTGGAGAGTTTTTTGCATGATGTTCACCGTCTTTTTGAAATAAGGGATACGGTGGATGAATTTAATTGGGCTGAATTTTTCAAGAGTCGTACAATCGACTATAAAGGTGAGGAAGTTAAAACTGCCAGGTCCTTTTGCTGGGCCCATGTGGGACCTACTTTGCCAAAAGAGATTGGCGCGGTCAAGCTCAGGGATGTATGCGAACAGGGATGCCGGTTTTACGTTGACCATTTTCCAGACTTTCTTAAGCCGGTGGAAGACTGGCCTATTGTAAAAAATAGCCGAGTGATGGTCAGTGAACAGGACTGGCCTGAAGTAGCCACGAACCTGGTTAGGGCTAAGGTCTGCAAAGTCATTCCTGAGTCCGAAGTGTTTAAAGTTCGGGGGGTTCCCCTGCTAAACGGCCTGTTCGGGGTTGAGAAGGGTGAGGAGCGTGATGGTCTCCCCCTTTATCGCCTCATAATGAACTTAGTGCCGCTGAACTCCTTGTGTCTTGGGCTCTCGGCAGATATCGCCGGGCTCCCTCACTGGCTGGGAATGAACCCGTTCTCGCTTGAGCCGAGTGAAGGGTTGCTTGTGTCCTCGGAGGATGTAAGATGTTTCTTTTACACTCTGGGGCTTCCGGATGCGTGGGCACCAATCCTCGCTTTCAATCGAGAAGCACCTAGGTCTCTCCAGCCAGTGGGATGCACAGAAACTTGTTATCTTGCTTCAGTGGTATTGCCCATGGGGTTCATCAACTCGGTGGGAATTGCACAGCATGTGCATCGAGTACTGGTGAGCCGCTCGAAACCTATGCCTTCTTTGGATTTACCAAGTCGCGAGGTTAGAAAGGATCTACCCCTCCCAGCGTCGGAATCCACGTGGCGGGTCTATTTGGACAACTACGACTTGTTGGAAAAATTCCCCAGGGAAGTTTTGGTGGAGCAACAGGGTAGCCTTTCAGAAGACGTGGAGGGTCTCCGCGGGGCATATGCTGGCGTGGGAATGCCACGGCACACGGGAAAAAGTGTCAGCAGACAGCCTGTCGCCGAAGTTCAAGGTGCCATCGTGGATGGAGTCCGCGGCGTGGCCTACCCGAAAGGGAACAAACTTGTTAAGTATACGGTCATGGCCCTGTTCTTTTGCCAGCTTACTCACTGCAGTCAACGTCAAGCACAGGTGATTTGTGGAGGACTGGTCTACTTCACGATGTTCCGACGTCAAATCTTGGGGTCGTTGAACAAGTGTTGGGAGTTCATTGAGTCTTTCAACCACTCGGGGCGTCACAAGTTGGCCATCCCTGCACTGGTCAAGGTGGAGATACTACGTTGTGTCTGCTTTGTGGGGTTGTGCCGCATGGATTTTCGGTTACCTATGAAATCACAGGTGACCTGCAGCGATGCTTCAACTACAGGTGGTGGTATGTGCTGCTCCACGGGGTTGAGCCCTGCAGGACAGATGGTTGCTCGGGGTGAGCTTCGCCCTGTGGGCAATCCCCTGGACGGCCGTCCAAAGGTCCTTAGTGTTGGGTTGTTTGATGGCGTGGGCTGTCTGCGTGTCGCACTGGACCTGGTTGGGGCTAACGTGGCGGGGCACATCTCCGTCGAGAAACAACCCGAAGGGCATAGAGTGGTGGAATACCACTTTCCAGGTGCGGTCTTGCTACATGATGTGGTGGCCATCACAGACGAACACGTTCGGGGATGGGCCCTGAAATTTGGTCAAGTGGAATTGGTATTGCTGGGTGCGGGGCCTCCCTGCCAGGGGGTGTCGGGGTTGAACGCCAGTCGTCGAGGAGCTCTACATGATGAACGGAGTTGCCTTTTCGTGCACGTGGATCGCATCAGGTTGTTGCTACAAAAGCATTTTCCGTGGTGTCCCACCCACGTGATCATGGAATCAGTATCATCCATGGATTCTTCAGACAGGGACCTCATGAGCGATAGTTTCGGGGATGAACCCTGGGAGATTAACTCTGAGTACATGACCTGGTGCAGGCGGCCTCGCCTCTACTGGATTTCGTGGGGACTGGAAGCCCATGAAGGCGCGGAAATACAGGAATCTCCACGTCGAGTTCATCTGACAGCAGAGGTCCCGTTGGGAGATTTCCTTAGCCCGGGGTGGACAAAGGTGGAGTCTGACCGTGCATTTCCGACCTTCACCACCTCAAGACCGCGGAATTCGCCGGGGCACCGCCCTGCAGGTATCCAACATTGTGACAGAGAGACGCTGAAGCGGTGGGATGAGGACAAATTCAGGTACCCACCGTATCAATATTTGCCTGTAAACTGTGTGGTGAACCGACAAGGCGCTTTGCGTCTGCCCACGGTTGAGGAAAAGGAGCTTATGATGGGATTGCCTTTGGGCTACACTAACCCATGCCTCCCTAAGTCTCAAAGGAAAGGTGCAGCCCCACTTGGATGTCAGGCATTCCCTAGTAGGAAATGCGTGGAGTGTCCCTGTGGTTGGTTGGTTGCTAGCTCAGCTACTGGCCCCTTTGGGATTAGCGGAAACCGCATCGCCTCAGCAACTCATGGATCGTCTAGATCCTGCCAAGACTTTGGATGTCAGGTCGAGGCTTACTCGTCGCCTCCTTCGTCCCGTGGTTGGAACCATGTCTGAACCATTGGATTCCAACCGTCTAGAGCAATTGCTTTCTCGGTTGGTCAGCGCGAAGGGAGAGGATATACTCCTCAGCTCTACCTCAGATCAGGTGGGAGCCTATCAGAGACTCCGTCAAACAGTGCCGGCGAAGCTATGGCGTTGGAAAATCATCGCTGGTTGGAAATGGAAACTGGGGCGTGAGCACATCAATTGCTTGGAATTACGCGCCTTGGAAGCCACATTGCGTTGGCGCATCGAAAAGCTTGGGGATTTCCATTGCGAGGTATTGCATCTGACTGATTCCCTAGTTTGTCTACATACCGTGTGCAGGGGAAGAAGCTCATCTAAGAAGCTACGTCGCTGTGTGTGCCGTCTGAATGCCTTGCTGCTCGCATCGGGGGTCTCCCCTGTGTGGGGTTACGTTCATACGGACCAGAACCCAGCAGACAAACCAAGTCGCTGGGCGGTCCGATCTAAATTTCGGAATGCCAAAAGTCGTTCTTGAAAATCGTAACCCGCGGTTGCGAGCGAAGCAAAGGCAAGCATTAGGTACACTGCGACAGCTCACGGTACAGCCCGCTACCCGGGCACGGTATGATAAAGCTTTGGAGGCTTTCCTAAAATTCCTCAAAGATAACCGGCTTGATCTTCCCCGTCAACGCGATCGCATAGACGCTTTGGCGGCTGAAGATATGGAGCACCTTTGGAACTCAGGAGCGGGGCGAGGGTTGGCCTCGGATACCCTGGCTGCTCTTCAAGACCAAGATCCCAGATTGAAAGGTCAATTGCAGACCTCTTGGCGATTATTAAAAACGTGGCACACCCATGAAATCCCATCTCGCGCACCACCGTTCCCTGAGTATATCCTGCATTGTCTTGTGGGATGGGCGTTGATGCAACAGAAATTCAGCTTTGCTGTCAGCCTGCTGGTAGGTTTCTACTCAATTCTCAGGACCGGAGAGCTGCTGACAATCGAAAGACGTCATATTTCCTTTTCCGTGCAGAGCGGGGTAGCTGTTATCACCCTGGGGTACACCAAAGGAGGGAAACGAATGGGCATTGCTGAAAGTGTAACCCTGACCCATGATCTTGCTTTGCGTTTTCTTCGGCGGTGGATGGAATTGTCTTCCGATCACCAGCGTTTTTGTTCTTCTCCAGCTCAATGGCGAGCTACTTTTGCTCAGGGTCTCCTACAGCTCAAACTGGCGGATTTTGAATTTCGCCCATATTCCCTCCGACGAGGAGGTGCCACTTGGTATTTCTCAAAGTACAATAGCTTAGACCGTGTCATGGTCATGGGTCGTTGGCAAGCCGCTCGGACGGCCCGCCTTTATTTGAATGAAAGTTTGGCAACTTTGGCAGAAATGCACTTTAAACCTCACCAAGCCCGGCTTTCACCGTTTCACCTAACTTTACTTCGTTCGAACCCCCTGCATTACCAAACCCTTGAGCCGCCTAAAGGCAGGACAGGGGGACGTGGTAAGAAGGCCTTAAAGGCAAAAAAGGGTCTCAAAGAGGAGTTCATAGGAACCCTGTGGTCCTAGGGCGCTAGGGACTGGCCAGCCCCTAGGGGGGTATCCAAACAATTTAACACCGATCCTTGGGGCTCTTTGGTACAGTGGAAGGATTGTACCGGGAGGGGGATCGTTTTTTGTCGTGGTTTAGTGACCCGAATGCTGTAGTTTCATCGACCATCTTGCTGTGAAGCGGATCGAAAAAAGGCGGTTTTTCTCTTTGCTAACCCGACCCCGGGGGTAAAGAGTAAAATAACTTGCTTCGATCCTGTAGGCTTTGGTTCAAGCTCCCTTCCCCCCCTGTTTCACTTTCCCCTTGAACCTGCCTCTGTAAGAAGGCCTTAAAGGCAAAAAAGGGTCAAAAGAAAGCCCAGGAGGGCAAGAAACTCAAAGAGGAGTTCATAGGAACCCTGTGGTCCTAGGGCGCTAGGGACTGGTCAGCCCCTAGGGGGGTATCCAAACAATTTAACACCGATCCTTGGGGCTCTTTGGTACAGTGGAAGGATTGTACCGGGAGGGGGATCGTTTTTTGTCGTGGTTTAGTGACCCGAATGCTGTAGTTTCATCGACCATCTTGCTGTGAAGCGGATCGAAAAAAGGCGGTTTTTCTCTTTATATATATATGTATATATATATATACATATGTAGACCTTGTATTGTGTATACATACACATATGTATATACATATTGATTGGATGAATGGATGGATGGATAGATAGATGGATGTCACCAAAAATTGCTGCCAGGCCTCGTGCTGGGCTCCATGATTCTAGGTAGGTTAGTGAGTATGTAGTTATCCATATTTGATCCCACTTATTATGGATATTTGGGTGGTGGTTTCACCTAACATTTCCAAGCCTGCTATGATCCCAACTCCAAACTCGTATTGGTCCGGGTTTATCAGCGTTATATTTTATTTGGGTCATATCCCATGAGTAAATCCAATGATATCCCATCACATCCCTGCTATACCATCATTATGATTGATTATATACCGCTATATTTGTTGACAAATTTCCGGACAATCCCAACAGTCCAACAATATATACAGTACTATTAAATCCAAGCATTGATGTTTTTAAATCAACTTTTGACCATGGCAAATCTTAAGTTGGTGAACTATCTCCCATGTGATATTCCCTATATATCTCTCTCTATAAATTTATCCTCATTATATCCCTACGGAGCTGGTTTTCATCCATTTTGGTTGGTCAAATAGCCATTCTCCCAATGAAAAAGTCCCAATCCCCAAAAGATGGTTGATGAGTTGTTGTTGCAAACGCAATATCATATATCATATTGTTGGTTATACTCCTTAATGTTATATTATGTATCTTAATGGGATATCAGTATCTTAATGTGCCCTTAATATTGTTTAAATATCCCATTAGTATCCCATCGTTGGCTAGATACAGTATCCCATTAACAAACCATGAAGCAATCACTATTTTTAAGGGCCAAAAATATCATTTTTACAATCTATTTCTATGGGCCACAGTCCATAGCAAACTGT
This sequence comes from Cladocopium goreaui, assembly GCA_947184155.2. NCBI lineage: Eukaryota > Dinophyceae > Suessiales > Symbiodiniaceae > Cladocopium > Cladocopium goreaui. Next base: position 11,323 of record CAMXCT020003406.1, on the reverse strand, counting down.
CTGTTCAATAACCAGAGGGTACCATTAATATTTCATCAATATTCCATTCATATTCCACTTGTTCATGATTAAATCACACACCTTCGTTTATTTTCCGTACATTAATTCCACTTATATCCCATTCATATATCCCTTTTATATCCCATTCATATCCTATGAACCTGCTTTTATTTATTATATCATCTTTATTAACATCTGCCATATTAATAAAGGTGATATTATTTATCAAGAACTCATCTTGTCCCCCTTACCAGACTTCTATAAACTATGTCATTATCCACATATAAACGACCAAAAGAAAACTTCCTGAATTTCCTATAAGATGGATATTGATAGTGTCTTACACATCCACAAGTTGTCCCCCATTCACTTTTCCTTTCATAAATTTTCATTAAAGTTTGAATAAGATTAACGATGTATAAAAAGGCATCTGAATTATTAATTGGGTTCTTTCTACCTTTCTTGTTTAGTTCTTGGGTGGTTTTTTCAATTGACTTTTCTGATTTGTCCTTCTCCTCCCCCCAGTCTATAAACAAATTTTCATATACATCTTTCACTATTGTAAATATTTTTTTGGTGAGTTTGTTTTCATTACAATGATGTGTTCGCACATAATATTCTTTACATAAAAACTCTTCCTTTAAAGATTTGATGTTTTTAGGAAATGGAAATAATTTAACAAACTTGAATATGTTTTGTTGCCGTTTCTTTTTTAAAGTTTTGTAGATTGGGTCATCCTCAACCTTCAACATTTGAGAGCAATCATTACAGCAAAGAAAATTATTTACTGCTATTGTGTGTTCTTTAAGTAACATGTGTTTAAATCCTTTATTGCAAAGAAATTCCAGTTGTACTCACATGTTTGCATGGCCACCTGCATCAGGATGACACAGCACAAATCGAGAAGTCTTGGACCTTTTGCAATAGCTTTTGATGCACATGAAAATCATGTGAATTACATGCCTAAACTCAGGCCCTGCGGTTCAAGTGGAAAAAGGTGAGTGAGTTTCAGTCGCCACTTTGCATGGTAGCGGAGCGACTGATCTTTCCCAGGGCATAGAACGTTTCCGACAGTGTCCCAGCCATAGACTTGGACAAGGACTACATTTGCTTTTCTGCCTTTGTGATCAACTGGTGTGACAGGTGGACATTTTCAGTGCAGTGCTTTGGACGCGTTTTCTGACTGGTTGTGACCTATTGGATTTTCAACGCACATACAAGTGGCATTGCTGGTAACTGGAAGTACATACACTGATGGCAGCAGGTTTTGATCCAGAAGCATTTCAACAGGCCCTTGTGCAGATAGCAGCCGCTACACAAAAGGCGGCATCAGCAGCTCAAAGTGCAGCCCAGGCAGTGACATCTGCTCAAGCTGCTGCAGCCTCAGGGAGTCCTACCACTGCAGCTCAGTCGAACGTGCCTAAGGCAAATGTTGACTGGTCAAAGTTATTCAACAAGCCTGCAGTTTTTGGTGAGGGCAAATCAATAGAGGAGGATGTAAAATCCTGGAGGGATTACCAATGGCAACTACACCAGTATCTGGTGGCGATCGACGAGGGTTATGAAAGTGAGCTGAAAAGTTTGACAACAAATCCACATGCAGAACTTCCAATGGATACTGCAAGTTTGGAGACGCGGAATAGGAGCAACAAGCTCTATTCACTATTGGCTTCCTTGATGAGAAACCGTTGCCTGGCTATTGTGAAAGCTACAGCCTCAGGAAACGGGTTTGAAGCCTTGAGACAGCTCATTCTTGCCCTTCGACCTCCAGTGCAGAACAGGGGACTGGCACTACTCAGTTCCATCACTTCATGGCAGCCCTTTGCCATGCAAAAGCCGTTGTTGCCACAGCTGCTACTTTTGGAAGAAGCCTATGAGGAGGCCCGTAAGAGTGGAACAGCTTTGAACGATGAGCTGCGCAGTGCAATCCTTCTGCGCTGCATTGGTGGACAGTTGAAAGTCCATCTCAACATGGCCTTGACCGACAATGCAAAGTATGCAGACTTGCGTGAACAGGTCTTGAAGTGGGATCGTGCACAGGCAAAGTGGTCCCAATGGATGGGTAGCCCCGACAACGAGGCCAAGCCCATGGAAGTTGATCGAGTAGAAGGCCGTGGTGGTTGGAATCAGAAAGGAAAGGGCCAAAAGGGAAAAGGGAAGTCTGACAAAGGCTTCAACAAAGGAAAGAACAAAGGAGGTGGAAAAGTTTCAAGGAAAGAGCAAAGATGGTAAATCCAAGTCTTGGGACAAGAACGGCAAGTCCAAAGGCAAACAGCCTCAGGACAACAAGGGAAAAGGTAAAGGCAGTGGTGACAAATACTGCTACAACTGTGGTGGTGCAGGGCACTATGCTCGAGATTGTTGGAGTGCAGTTAGATCTGCACAAGCTGGACCTTCCTCATCGCCTTCTTCAACCATCAATACAGGTGATTGGAGCCATCTTACAAGTGTTTCTCAACAAGGTGGTCAGAGCCAGCAGCAATCTCAGATGCCCCAGCAGCCTCAGTCATCACCCAAGTCAACGCAGTACAAAGTTGCACGCATTGGTGAAGTTTCTCATGAGATGTCAGATTCTCAACATGCGCTTTTGTTTGATTTGACTTCGAGCCCAATGCCAACAAGTTCACATTTGCGTGCAATTCACTACTTCATTGGTGATGACGAAACTTTGGATGGTGATTTCACAGTTGGTTCAGTTAGGACGATCGTTGAGGAGATTCCTGATGACAGCGCAATGCACAACATCTTGTTGGACTCAGGAGCTGATGCATCTGTATTTCCAATTTGTTTTGCAGAAGCAGGTGAACCCTCCAATACAACATCGATCAAACTGCATGATGCTCAGGGAAAACAGATTCCAGTTGCATGCACACGCACTGTTGAAATTTCCTTGATGGATGAAAATGGTCGTCTAGTGACCTTTCGTGAACAAGGCGCGGTGAGCTCAGGTGTTACTCAACCAATACTTTGTTTTGGCAAGCTTCTTGAGTGCGGATGGGGAGTTGATGGCACAGAACAAGCGTTGAGTCACCCTGCAACTGGTACCAAGGTTCCCATAGAACTCCAAAACAAATCAATGATGGTTCGAGGTTGGATCAGAATGGTTGGTGCCGCAGTTCCTTCTTTGGATGAACCTGCAAGCTGCGTCAGGGCTGTTAAGGCCTCAGTGTTGCCGACGATTGAACATGGTCCAATTGGCTGGCAGCTTGATCAGTTTGGCTTAGGGATTGGCAGGCACTACTCTGATCACTTTCAGGACCCTTCATTGATGGATCCCAACATGACAGGTGCGCGTTTTCGAACAACTTTGGTCAAGGACAAAGGTGAATGGTTTGTTTTGGAACTTTGTGAACCTCTTGCAAGCTTGGTGGACATGACAGCAACATTTCATGAGTTTGAGGGTGAAAGGAACGTTTTGACTTTCATCAGCGATGGTGAAAAGGACCCCAAGGTTCTTGGTTTTGCATGGGCAGATGATGATGTCCTACAACTTGGACAAGGCGCTGGTTCAAGCAGCATGGATGACGTTGAAGTTGTTGCTCCAGAGGATGTTGAGATTCAAGGTGTAGAGATTGATGGAGGTGAGGCCCAACAGGTTGATGGAGTTGAAATCCAAGACCGCATCTTGGTTGAGCCCATGAGAGATGACAAGTTGCTGATCAATGGTGTGGAGCTCACAGCAAACAGCAGTTTGGCAGCTTTGCGTGCAGCCCTTACGTTTTACAACTTGTCAACCTCTGGAAGCAAGCAGAAGTGTTTTACAAAGCTTTTGAACCATGCCAAGCGCCTTGAACTTGAGACAGTTACAGCAGCAGCCAAGAACGCCCAGATGGAGGCCCACCGTGCTCCAACAGCTCCTACCTTGGCAGTACCACCCTCAGAGCAAGAGCAACAGCAGCATGCCCTAACTCACTGGCCGTATGCCAACTGGTGCGCAAGTTGTGTGAGCCATAGAGCAAGACAAGATAGCCAAAGAGTTGATGGAAGCTCCAAAAGATCTGGTGTGGCTACAGTTTCTTTTGACTTTTGCCACACACATGCAGTTCCAGAAGGTGCAGATGCAGGCAGGGTCAAGTCATTGACCTGTTTGGTGATGGTTTGCTCACAGACTGGCTACATGCATTGCACACCGGTTCGACACAAGAATCAGTTTGATTTGATGGTCAGGGAGTTGCTATCCTTTACTCAACTTTTGGGTCACAGTGAGGTGGTATTCATGTCAGACAATGAACCCACGATGAGACAGCTCTTGCGCATGGTTGTCAATGCCCGTTTGAGCATGGGCCTTGCTACAAGATCCACCACTCCTCAAGCCTACAGTCATGGGAACAGTTTGATTGAAAACTGCATTGGAAGAATCCGTCCTCTTGCAGGAACCTTCATGCACTACATTGCCCAGAAGATCGGCATTGAATTGAGCAGTTCCAATGCACTTTGGAGTTGGGCTATGCGCCACGCTTGCTGGGTACTGAACAGGTACAACACCAATCAAGGTATGAGCAGCTATGAACTGGTGACTGGAAAGAGTTACAAAGGAGCAACATGCGTTTTTGGTGAGCCCCTTTTTCGCTATTCAAAGACAAACGACAAGGGCTCAGCACGATGGTCTCGTATGTTGTTTTTGGGCAAGGTGGACCCACAGGATTCCTTTATCCTATACAATGGCTCAAACTTGGTTTTGGTGAAGTCAGTGCGCCGCATTCAAACAGATTGGCGTGGACACCTGGCATTTTATGTCAATTGCAAGTGCCCTTCCTATGACTACCAGAGTGGTTTTGGAGGTAGAGTGGTCCCAACCAAGGCACACCGTGATGCAATCAGTGCCAGTTTCAAGAAGCCACAAGGCTCAATTGAACCCTCAGCTTTCTATGACGCTGATGGTGCAGCTGTGATCGAGAAGGCCAGGGAAGAGAAACAAGAGGAGTTGGAAAACCAACAGATGAGTCTTTTTGACCGACCTGGCATTGCAGTTGAGGAGGAGTTGGTTCAAGTTTCTGGTGGAACAAGTTTTCCAAACCCTACCAACATCTGGGATGACAATGATGATGACGGCCCGGTGCAACCCAGTGGTTCAGGTGGAGCTCAACCAGTTGATCAGAATGAAGTTCAGTTGGTTGATGATGGGACTGGTGAAGAAGTTCCCAATCCAAGTTTACGTTTGGATGCTCCCACAACACCTTTGCATCTCTTGGAAGCTCCCTCTACTCCTACCTCACCAAGGAGAGACCCTACAGTCAGGGTGCATGAGAATGAAACCGAGGAGGAGCAGTCACAGAAACGACCCAAAGTAGAGGCAGCAAAGAAGGCCAGACTTTCCATGCTGACAGAGGAGCGCAATGCAATGGTGCGCACTGTCAAGTTTGCAGAGGAGGAATATTGCACAATGGACAGTTATGACAACGATCCTCAGATGGATGACCACATGGACCGTGAAGATCCATGGAATGGTGAGGACCAACTTTCTGGTGACAACATGCCAGAATCACTGTGGTCTAGCTTGGACCCTGCAGTGCAACCTCCTGATCCTCCAGCTTGGGTAGACAGGTTGGCCGACAACATTGAGCTTCAGCGCCTCTGCAAGATGGGCGTCCTTATGAAAGAGGAGGACTACCAGATGCCAGTCCACTCAAAGTTAACAACACGTTTTGTGTATGATTGGCGGCTTAAGGATTACAAGGGTCCCAACAATGACCAGCCTGCAGTCAAAAGATGGCTTCGACGCAGCCGATGCGTTGCACGTGAATATGCATTCCTTGAACGCCGTGAAGACACTTTTGCACCTGCAAGCTCGACCCATGTGCTCAATCTTTTGCCCCTTCTTTGGTTGCAAAAGACCGCTGATCACCAAGCAGCTGAAGGTACAGACACTGACAGTGACTGGATTCTTGCAACATTGGATGTCAAGGACGCATTTCTGATGGTTCCACAACCTGAAGTGCTGAAGATCAAGGTTGGTGATGAGAGCTATGTCGTGCTCAGGAATTTGCCTGGACAAAGGCAAGGTGCCAGAAGCTGGTATCAGTTCTTGCGAGCTTTCCTCGACAAGACCTTCAACGTTGAGTGGTGTCCTGGGCAGCCTTGTTTGTGCAGAGGAGTGGAGTTTTGTCTACTCACCCATGTGGATGACATCATGTATGCAGGATCGAGAAAATTCTGGCATGAAGTTTTTCTCCCCGCTTTTCAAAAGGCTTTCACAGTGAGCTACAATGAGCTTGGAGATGTTGGAAGTGAAATCAGTTTCCTCAAGCGCCGCATCAAGAGACTTCCAGGTGGTTTAGCTCTGATTCCTGGTACAAACATTGATGCTTTGGTTCAGAAGGTGGAAGCCAAGCTTGGGCATGTGCGTTTACAATCCATGCCTGGAGATGCAAGTTTGCAGCGTGAAGATACAACAAAGGAGCTCTCAGGAAGTGATGCAAGCTTTTACAGAATGGCAGTTGGAGTATGCCTATATCTCTCAAGAGATCGACCCGACATCGTCTTTCCTGTCAAGGAGTTGGCTTCTCGAATGAGCAAGCCTACCATTGGATCACTGCAGAGTTTGAAGAAGCTGGTTGGATATTTGAAATCTACCCAGGACTATGCAGTGGTGCTTGAACAACCAGTTGGTGGCAGTGGACGATGGAAGCAATCCAACGACAAGTTTTGGATTCTCGAAAGCTTCAGTGACAGTGATTGGTCAGGCGACAAACGACACCGTCGATCAACATCAGCTGGTATGCATCTTTTGTGCGGTGCCTACATGTTTGGCTCCAGCCGCACTCAAAGGGTCATTAGCCTCTCTTCCTGTGAGAGTGAACTCCATGGAATGGTTTCAACGTTGGCCGATGGCTTGTTTCTGCGACGTTGTGCAGAATTTGTTACAAGGGCCACCATTGAACACTACCTGCTGACAGACAGCAGTAGTGCGCGCCAACTTGCCGCCAGACAAGGAGTCGGCAAAATCAAACACCTCAGCGCCAAGATCCTTTGGATTCAGAACTTGGTCCAAGAGAAAACAGTGATCCTGTCCCAGATCTCTACAATCTGGAATGTGGCTGACGCAGGCACCAAAGTGCTCAGCTCAAAGACATTGCGTTTGCTACTCCACCAACTTGGTGTTTTCCTGGAAGTTTGGAAACGAGCGTGTGGGGCAGGAGGAGTTTCAAGAAACATCTCAACGCGCTGGTGGACGTGACATGGCTCAGCTGGCAAAGATGGTTGCCAGAATCATTGCAACAATGGGCCTTGGGCCTACAGGCGCGATGGGTCAGCCAACATGCATGGCGGACTCAGCCCCTTCAACTGACAAGTGGTGGTTCAAAGTTGGAGTGATGGTTTTGGTTCTCATCCTGGTCGCATTTGCAATTGGATGTTTTGTGGTACGCCGCTACGTGAAGAGACTACTTCACGACCTCTACCATCTTTCTGTTCGAGTTGCAGAAGCCGACACCACAATCGGTGAACATATGGTTGCAGTGCCACAACTTCGAAATGAGGTCAATGGTTTACGTTTGCAGTTGGATGATGTGAGTCAGCGATGTGCCGTGCTGACGACTCAACTTGCACAACATGAAACAGACATGGACGCAGTAAGCGATCGACAGGATGGTCTGCACTATGGTTTGGTTGAGTTGGGAGGATACGTCCGAGCCCACGAGTTGACAGCAGCTCAAAGGCGCCACATGTTTTCACAGGAACGTGGCAATTTGGTTGCAAGGACAACTATGGGTGCCAGCCAGTACCTCAGGACAATCAGAACACAGTCCAGAGGTTACACCCATGGTGAAGATACAGATCCTCCAGTTGAACCAGAAGTAACTGCTGCCAGTTCCAATGCAGCAGCAGCAGCAACAGCTAGCAGCAGCAGACCCCACAACGAGGTGAATGCCGAGAATGCAGAGAGTTCAAACCCCACTTCTGACATGGAGGTGGACAGTGTCACACTGAACCCAAATCGAGACATCAGTACACGTCGTGGAGAACTTGAGGTGACAATCGATGACCTGCGGACAGAATTGGACCAGGCCTTGACTTCAGAAGCCTGGGAGGATGCTGCAGAGCTTCAACATACAATTCTGATCTTGCTGGATCGGTTGCAGACTCATGACTTACGTGATCGAGATGCCAGACGTGAAACTTTTCAGCGTATGGCTGATCGCATGGAAAACCTTTCCAGACGTGCCCGAAATCGAGGAGATGGAGTGTTAGCAAATCAATATATGGACTATGCAGCAAGCTACAGGAATTCAGTTTGAGCTTTTGGGGAATGGAGGCTACTCCCCAATTAATGCCTCCCTTTTGCTTTCGAAGATTCTCAAAGAGAAGACTTGCGATGTCAATCAATGCCTGTGATTGGAAGCAACGATGTTTCAAAAGGGAAAATTGTGTCTGGAAACATGCAGGGGCTGCGACAATTTCTTGGGTGATGTGCCCAGTTGAAACTCAGGCACACCAAGGAGGAGTGCAAAGAAATTCCAGTTGTACTCACATGTTTGCATGGCCACCTGCATCAGGATGACACAGCACAAATCGAGAAGTCTTGGACCTTTTGCAATAGCTTTTGATGCACATGAAAATCATGTGAATTACATGCCTAAACTCAGGCCCTGCGGTTCAAGTGGAAAAAGGTGAGTGAGTTTCAGTCGCCACTTTGCATTTATCCCCTTTGAGTTTGAAGATTTCTGATTTTTGCTTTTGGCAGTCTTGACACAATTCACCCCATACACTTACCATATATTTACATATAAAACTATTTCTTTAAATGTATTTTTACAAGAAATATTTTTTACAGGAAAATTTCTATATATTTTTTCCTTAATCTGGGGTCTGGGGTAAGCAATCCTAACAGGTCAAGGATAGGGCATCCCAGCAGGTCAAGGATAGGGCATCCCAGCAGGTCAAGGACAGCACCTAATTTACACATTTTTAGAGGCATCCCAGCAGGTCAAGGATAGGGCATCCCAGCAGGTCAAGGACAGCCCATCCTAGCAGGTCAAGGACAGCCCATCCTAGCAGGTCAAGGATGGGAAAACCTCAATAAGTAAAGTTTCACAAACATATGTATCAAAATTAAGGATATTTTTGATAAATATGTTGCTATTGAACACTTAATATTTTCAATGTTTCACCCTTGTATTTTCTTGGTTTTGTTGCTTTCACTTTATTTTTGTTTTCTTCTGTATCTTCTTTGTTCTCTTCATAGTCAATATCTTTCAGTTCAATTTCTCCATTCTCTGCCATTTTATCTAATTTCTTTCTTCTGTTGTATCTTATGGCACTTGCTCTTTTGGTTTCCATAAAATCTTTATCGTGTCTCCTTTTTTGATAATACAACCTATTATACAATGCCAACTGTTCTTTAATCTCTTCCAATGTCATATTTTCAGGTGTTATTGAGGTCATAATACTATATATTTATAATAAAATATTTCTTTAAATATATATTTTACAAGATGTATTTATTGACTTTTATAAGCATCCTTAATTATTTGAAATAATTGTGTTTTATAAACCTCCCTCATTTGTTTTAACAGTTGTTTCTTAACGGTGTCTCTACCTCTGGAAGCAAACCAAGTTTTGTAAAGATTGTCAAACTGTTCGTATTGCTCTTTTGTAATCATACCCTTATTATTAGCATTGACAAATTCTTCTCTCAATCTCTGAACTCCTATTGTGCTTGGTCCGACGGGTTTTTGTATGGTCTTTCTCACCCCCTTCTTGTTTTTGGGTTCATCATCCTCATCATCTGCTTCATCACCTCCGCCTAATGCCATGTCGCCTTTCTTATATCTGCGTTTTCTTTGTTTGGGTTCTTCTTCTGGACTGCTCCCCTCTCTCTTATCCGCACTGGGTCGCGATGTATCGGGTTTTTGGTGCTTCATATTGGGTCTTCCTCCTTTGCCTTCTATTTCTGGCGTTGCTCTTTTGCTACTGCTACTTACCTCCATTACATCTACACTTGGAATTTGTAAAGTATCTAATGATGATGCCGATGCTGATGCTTTTGCTTTCCTTTTGGGTTTGGGTTTTGGTGGTTGTGCTTCATTATCAGTTGCTATTGAAAAAACATGTGGTTGTGATGCCATTGATGGTTTTGGTATTTGTGTTGGTTGTGGTCTCCCGAGCGGGGCATAAATTTGGGGATGTCCCTTTGGATAAACCAACCCTTCTGCTATTGTCGGTTTATTTTGTTTAAATACTTCTCCTCTGTGGTTCATTGTTGTTTCTTCTTTTCGTTTAGTTGCTGTATTCTCTCTTTGTTGTAGTTCAGCATTCAATTGAGATGCTTGTTGAGTGCTTGAACTTGGCATAGTTGGAGTTTGATTTGGCATTTCTTCTTCTACATCCATGGGTTGAGTTGGTTGAGCAATTGTTGGTGATTGTAAAGGTAGTTGCTGTGCTCTTGCTGTGTGAAAGGTTCTTCCTGCTGTTCTTACATTTTGCCTTAAAAGGAGTTCTGACATTTGCCTCATTAATAATCTTGCCTGTTCTTCTTTAAGTTGCTCCATACTATCTGAACCATCAAAATAAGAACCTTCTGGACTATTTCTAAACATTGTTGCCGACCTATCAGGAAGTTTCCCAGTTATTTTTTCATTACTCTCATCAATAATCCCTATTATTTCTTCATAGGTGGGACGACGTTTTAACCCGTAAATACTATATTTATCTACTTTTGCTGTCATAATATAAAATATTTTTGATAAAATATTTTATATTAAGTAAAACTTTAATTTCTAAATTGATTTATTTGATGCTGTAAATGTTCTAATGAGTTGTGATTAAGATTATCTCTTTGTATTTCATTATTCATTCTGTCAATTTGATTTCTATAATTAACTCTTTTATTTGCTTCAATTATATCATTTCTTATACTTATCATTTTGTCTCTTGTCTCTCTTTTATCCAGTTGGTCTTTTAAGTATTTTATATAACGAGTGTCTTGGTGTTTGAATATACCATAGTTATTCCCTGATGCTGGTTTATTCATTTGTTTCTTCCAGTTGGTCGTTGTTTGTTTCTTCCTGTATGCTTGAAACATTTTCTATATTATTATTGAGATAATTTTGATGTTTTTTAGTTCTACAATGTCTGCTAATACTTCCTCTTGTAATAACTTTCCCGCATTCACAAGTGATTTTCTCCTTGTATTTCTGTTGATGTTCTTTGTAGTAGTCTTTATTTTCCTGATAGTAGTTTTGGTTGTATTCTTTCATATACCCAGGGTTTTCTTCTCTAAATCTTTTGCTGTTTTCATCTAACTTTTCTTTATTGTTTTCTCTGTATTGTTTCCTGTATTCCTTCCTTGGATTGTTTATATGTCGTTGTCTTTCATATTCCT
>CAMXCT020003405.1:60000-66006 GCA_947184155.2 Cladocopium goreaui | reverse complement strand
CCGCATCTTCTCGGATGTTGAGTAAAATCCATGTATACTGCTCATTGTTGGCATCCGTCTCAGGCGCATAGTCATTGATAAAGGCCACGCCTTGGAGTAAAGTGTCAGTGTCTGGGGACCATGTCGATGAAGAGCTTGCACTATTCTTCGCTTGTGCCTCCCATCTCGTCACTGTGCCCCAGTGCACATGATGTCCAGGCAGGCGGTCCAATAAGGATTGGAAAGCCTTCTTGACAGCCCACGGACCTGGACGAGAGAAAGGAATGTAGGCAGATCCTGCAGGAATTTTCGTGGCGTCCCGAATCGCCATCTTGTCTTGGAAAGTCACAAGCTTGATTACATCCAATTTCCCGTGGCCTTTCTCCATGGCAATACACCCAACCTTTGAGTGAGCTGGTAAGGCATGAGCAAACTGCAATGCAGCTGGTAGACTCTCGATCCTTTGCTCCTGGCAGACCGCTGCAACATTTTCGGCAGAACCACAATTCTCCACATCCTGCTGCACATCCACTAACATCATTGTAGCTGCTCTGAGACCATTGAGTGGACGACAGCAAGAGAGGAAGTCAGATATGCTCATGGGGTTCTCGATGCTGGCACTTGTTTTGGATTCACAGCGCGGGGCCGCCAAACTTTCAAAGCGCCACTGCTTCCCACCGTAGACCCGCATCGCTTCATCGATGATCTCAGTCGCCATGGTGAGGACACAGAGAGACTAGACCCAGCGAGGCGCACAGAGGGGGCACGATACTATGAGCGTAGAAGCGTTGCAGAAGAGATGGATATGCAGAAGCAATGGGAACGAAGCAGACGAGTGCTGGCAGACACAGTCAACTAAGTATAAACTCAAGTCTGGAATCAAGTCTGAAACCAAGTCTGAAACCAAGTCTAAACTTATTAAGTTTGCTACACTTCGAACTTATCCTCCCACCTTCCCCTTCCCTGTTTCAAAGGTTACATGGCAATGTGTCTTGCATCGTGCTCCGTGTCTTCGCGAATGCGCAATCTTTTTCATCCGCCGCCGATGTCTCTGGCTCAGCCGCTCTCGCAGGCTCGAAGCAGACCCCTCTATCCTGTATGGTTCTGCTGCGATGCTAAAATGGCCTGCAACTCCAGCACTTTCTGCTGTGTTTTCTCCAACCCGTCCGCCGCTTCAAGATACGTCCCCAACAAATCATCAAAGTCATCACACAAGCTGCACCTCTGGATTTTCAGTGGACGTTCCAGAGTCTGCCCGTTGTCCTGCTCTCCTGCGCTGCCGGCACCCAGCACACCCTCATTCCAAGATGCCACACTTGCGCTCCCATTGGATCCTGCAACCTCCTCTGGACTGTCCACGACGCCACCTACAGGCGAGGGGGGGGGCAATGTTGAGGGCCGGGTTGGGCACGTACTCGTACTCAGTATCAACTTCAGGTGCAACGCCTAAAGACGGGTTCGGTACTCCTTGCCATTGCTCTTCTTCTGATGCCGACGAGGAGTCAGAGTCAGAGGAAGAGTCAGACGTGGACGACGTCAACGAGGATGAAGTACCATTCGTCAGCTGCAAGACCTGAGAGAGCGAGAAATGACAGAAGGCATATGATCATACCGAACATGTCTTCGTAACTGTATAATCACGCGCGGAGAACCAAAGTACGTAAGGCGACTTCGGCCCCGAGAAAATAACGAGTGTTAGTGTACTCAAGACATGGAACACATGTTCTGAAGTCCAATCAGCCGAGGCGCAGGTTGGGAGGCTGTGGCAGTCTCCTTTTTGGGACGGATCACTTTGGGGAGAGCCAGGGCATGTAGGAGCTTTCGTGAGGCGTCAGGACTCCAGCTGCCCAGCAATCCGACAGGGGCCAGTCGGAGTCCTTTCTGAATGTTGCAGACCATTGCCGCTAGGTGCTTTCGCGCAAGTGGTTGTCTACTTTCATGTACTGCATGGTCCCCGGCGAGGACTTGATTCAGCAGCATTTGTAGGTTGTCTGCAGGTCCCCCACCAGGTCCCCCAGGAGCCGCCGCGCCATCCTGTGCCACCGACAAGACAACAACGGCCTGATTGTCGCGCAGAAGCACACTTCCGGCAACGGGGATCGACATGAGGCCGGATGCGATGACACGAGGATACGAGATCTCAACAAGCCAAGAGCGAAGCTCAGACCGAGGCACGCGGACATTGTTTGTCGGAGAGTTTCTGTCTACACATGTGTACACTGATCTCAAGTCTGAACTTAAGTCTGAACTCAAGCCTCAAAGCCTGCCACCGAAGATCCAAGATCCAAGATTCCCAGAAAATTTTTCTTGGATGCAGGCTGGAAATCTTGGATGCACCCAAGATCCAAGATCCAAGATTTCCAGCCTGCATCCAAGAAAAATTTTCCGGGAATCTTGGATCTTGGATCTTGGGTGCATCCAAGATTCTGCAAGTGCATCCAAGAAAAGTTTTCTGGAAATCTTGGATCTTGGATCTTGGGTAGCAGGAATCGAGACTATGACACTCAAGTCTGAAGTCAAGTCTGAACTCAAGTCTGAACTCATGCCTCAAGAAACTCAATATAAAAAGCTTTCTGGAAATCTTGGATCTTGGATCTTGGGTAGCAGGAATCGAGACTATGACACTCAAGTCTGAAGTCAAGTCTGAACTCAAGTCTGAACTCATGTCTCAAGAAACTCAATATAAAAAACTATCAAATTCAACATATGAAAATAAGCAAATTATACTGTAATTTACAGTATCAATCAAGGAAAGGTAGGTACCAGGGGGGGGGGTACCATATATATATATATATATGTATGTATATACATACACATGCGCTCTCTTCTGGTGGTACAACAGTCGCAACGCATGCTAATCTGCTATCTAGTTTGCCCCAAGTCTGCAAAACACGCCGGCATTGGAACACGTTTCCATCAAATCATTCCACGAAATAACCAAATCCCGCATGAGACAGCATCCCGCAGGACACCCAGACTTTGGGGCGGGACAAACAAATTGGCAATCTTTGGATACCAATCATATCTTCACATCTGACCAGACTAGACTTCCTGGCGACACTTGGCAGTTCAAAGTGTCCCAGATGTAGTTTGTCTTCCCATGGGACTTGGGGACATGCCATTGCCATGCTCGGTTAAGTATATTAATTATTAATTTATATATATATATTTATAATATATTAGTTTCATTGAATGTCCAACAAATGCCGATCCAAAGGGCACATCAACTTTGAGAGTCAAACCCGGTCAGACATTTTTAATGCCCAAATATGCCCAGCAATTGGTATCAGTGCAGCAAGGGCGCAAAGTCAGGACAACTTCAAGCGTCGCACGGCGCCTTCGAACCAAACCTTTCTGGTTGCGCAAGCTTCGCGACATTGCAGCCGGAGCAATGAAGACCTGGGGCGCAACCGGTGCAACCCCGGCAGCGAGGGATGGCTGTTCGTTACGGTCGGATAGCATCAGCCGAGGTGCCAAATAGCTGCCAAAGATAGATCCAAGCACAGCTTGGACCACACCAATGTCCTGGAACAACCAGACTTTTGAGTGCTAATTGGTTGTTTTCAATCCATGGGGGGTCACCCTTAGATCATCCACTTTTACTGGTAGTAGGATTTTCAGTTATAAACCAACCAGCTATTGGGGATCCCCTAATTGATGGAACCTCCCAATTCTAACAAATCTTCCAAGAGTGTCTCAATGGAAGTGCCATGTCCATAGCCGCTATAGATGCTAAAGCCATCATAGCCGTCCTTCAAGACAATGGCTGGAGCTGAAGTTGCCTGTGCTGCTGCGTTCATTTTCCCGAATTGTGTCTGTCTGAAAATGGGACACCCCAAAAGCCCATGATTCACCATCATTTCCCACAAGAAGACGTAATCCAACAAACAAGCGCTCTGATGCGTTTTGGGTCTTCGGAGGAGCAACGACAAAGCCATCATTGAACGACCCTATTGCAGAGTGTGTTTTTCAACACCATCTTGCGTCTTGGTTGCCATCAGCAAGCCAGTGGACAGCAAGCGTCGCTGATTCGCATCGAGCGGGTCACGGCCGCGGCTGAGGATGGCTGCAGCCTGCCAGAGGACCAGGGTATACCAGGGGGCTTTTGGGATCCCAGTGAGCGAAAGGAGCCAGGCCAGGCCTCATTCCTAAGAAGTAGGAAGTTCAGCGGAAAGCCAAAGAGAACACTCAGCAATACCCCCATTTTGCCCAGCGCAGCTGCCTCAGGAAATGCGCTGGAGCACCGCAGGGACCACTGTTAAGAAATCTAATCATACAAAGTAGCTACTGATGGGGTATGGAGTCCCGGTTCAATGATTTTGCCATTTCAAGCCATGACTTCTTTTCAATTATAGTTGAAAATAGTTGAAGAAAATGGAGGGATAACAATCTGTTGAATCAAAGCATCCTTTCAATCTGTTCATGCAAGCGTCCAGGTCTGTTCCAGCGTAGTTGGACAGCAAGAGCCCGTTCACGTTCCCTCCGAAAGTGTAGAGTCCTGCCACCATCAGCGCCTCAAGCTGGGATCCACTGGGCATGCCACAACGGGACAAGGCCACATGTCATCGTAAGCCACTTTCCGAAGGACTTAATGCGTCACAGTCTCAGTGAAAAGATGTCAAAAGATGCCAATCCAAACAAACAATTACCCCTAGTACTTCACGGCGCTGTCTAGGTTCAAGGATTAGGACAAGAAAGTGGGTAATCATAAGTAATCATTTTTTTTGGCACGGGCTCCCAAAATGACGGAACGTATGCATTGGGCCAAATCTTGACCAAAGGAGCTGTGCAAACAAATCCGGCAAGAGCAAATGCTCCCAGCACAGCCTCAGACCCAAACGTTGCAAACGTTCCCCAAACATCCTGGATTTGATCGGATTTGTGGCTGGCCCTTCAGTGGATTTTTTCTTACCAAAAGAAAGGATCCTTGATGGATTTTTCTAGTGTTTCCAATGTGTTGTTTCTGACGAAGCTCGACATAAGGTCGAAATAATTCGCCAACTAACATAGACAACATGGACCCTGCCAAATGTGGAAGACTACGATATCTACAATCTACAACCTTCCAACCTGAAGGTTTTCAGGGTCACCCTGCAAGTGTGGGGATGGGAAGTGCTAAACCACCCGTGTTTTTTTCGTTTCAACTTCTTCCGGTTGCTTCCCCAGTGACCATTGCATAGCGTCTGAGACCTTGGGAAGATGTTCCGGAGGATCCTCGGATCAACTCCTTACCAGGTGGCCCAGAATCTGCAAAGGGCTGGATGAATCTTGGGGTAGACAGCAGACATCAGCAGACATCAGCAGACATGGCAGACATCAGCAAACCCTCCCATCTTCGGCCCAGAGTTTGGAAGCAACTGTCAGTCCTGGAATGTTGCAGGAGCCATGCCGTGATTCATGTACGCCTCGGCTGCTGAGAGATGTGATCAATGAATTTCCTGGGTGCCTGTGTGCCGAACTTTGAGAAAGATCGCCACAAGTTCACCTAGTCACAGACCAGCACCCTTCATCCAATCATATCCAATCGCATCCAAGCAGCCGTACTGATATTGGACAGGAAAATCAATGCCCGCGGATTCACGATGTCATCCAGCTTACCTGGGTCCCAGCGACCCCTCGACCCGCCCCCGATGGCACTGGAGAGCGGCACTGGCGAGGTACTGGCGCCCATAAGCGGAGACGGCTGATATGGCGCCAGTTTGAAGAACTTGCCTCCAGGAAGATAGCTGCCATCCTTGAGGGGCAAAGGATTGCCGGAGAATGTTGCTCACAAGCACGCGCATGTATATGAATATGAATCTGAATCTATCAATCTATCAACCTATCAATCTATCAATCAATCTATCTATATCCATCCACCTACTCTTCCCATCCAATTAAGTCCAATCCACCTACCGTCAGTGGGAGCAACTCAACTCAAGAACGCATATCACAAACTAATATGGAGAAGTAGATTATGAGATTATGGACATCACATGTGTCTGTCTGAACATAGGGTGTATAAATGTATATAATTCCCATTGTATA
>CAMXCT020003405.1:22500-55000 GCA_947184155.2 Cladocopium goreaui | reverse complement strand
TCTTTTGTCAGAGAATCTGCAATCATTCTATTTGTCGGCACCCATCTCAAGGATGCGCCTGTGCGCTGCAGACTCTGGCGGAGTATGACCACATCTATTGACGTGCGACGATCATCTACTGAGGTTGGTGAGGAAACAGACACTAAATGATCGTAAAGACTTTTGCAGTCAGTGACAACCACAGGTGGCCTACGCTTGAGCATATTTTCAAAGTCTCGCACATCAAAAGAACCATCAATTGCTTCAGCTAACAACAAGGAAGTCCATTCGATCGTTCCTGTGGCACCTACCATTGCTTGGGCTTCTGCTGACAACGTGGATCCTACAGCACGAGACAATTTGAAACTCTTCCAAACTGCTGGTGTCCAGGGTGAAAGTTCTCCCTTATCCAAGCTGTCATCAGTGAAGCCGATCATATACCCGGCTTGGGTGAACACGCCAACATTTGCCCATGCCGCGTCGCTATGACACACCAAACGAAGAGATTTCACAGGAATGCTTTTGAAACGAATACTGAGATCACTATGCTGTTTAGCTCGACGAATAACATTGTTGACTTCACACAAGTGATGAACAGTCGGATTGGACATTGCTTGCTGGCTGAGACTGGTCTGAGCGGCAAGGTCAGGACGTGACTGGCTAGAGAGCCAATTCAAACTACCATTAATTGCTCGCAAAACACTGATCTCTTTGGAGTCCAAGGACTTAGAACGTTGGCTCTTTCGAGCGGCTGGCATGTATGCAGGTTTCAACCCTTGTGCAAAAACCTGTTGACTCATAGTGATTTCCACGGTCTTCGCATCTTGGCAGTAGTGAGCTCCGCAAAATTCTCCTTCGGAGACTCTCCATTTCCTATATGGAAATCTATTTTTCAACTGAGCCAAGGCCTTGAGATAGGCATCACCTGATCCTCCCGTCACAGTGTCATCAACATGTGCTCCTAGTACTCCACAAAGACGGTTTTGTTTATCTCGCAGATAATACAGGCAAGGATCATATTTGCTTCTCTCAAAACCTGTTTTCAACACTTCGGAGTCGAACACTTTGTACCATGCCGCAGGTGCATCGTTCTGCCCGTACACATTTCCAAGCACTTCCACAAGCTGTGAAGAGTCTGCCCCAGGGATTCCACCTGCTGGCAACCAGGCATATAGTGGTTTATATTTGGGATCTAACGGTCCAGCTTCTAAGAAAGCCCCTTTTATGTCCCCCAATTGCAAAACCCACTTATTACTGGAAAGCAGTTGGAAAAGAACCATGCGGCCCATCTGTGAGAGCGTAGGGCTCTGCAACATGCCGGAGACTGCCTTGCTTGACAGGTCTGGGTCAAGATGTCCTTGCAGACACCAACGAGCTTTCACCTTCCAATGTTCATGGTTATTGACATCAGGGGTCTGACCAGTTTCGATGATATCCTCCTGAGCTTTGCGTGTAAGAACAAACCTACTACCCATGATTCTATTGGGAGTATGTTTCTTGACCCAAGCGGCTTCGGCACTGCTGAGCAGACGGACTGCCTGCTTTTCAGAAAGGGTATTCCACTCAGCTATCTTGGCTGCATCAACCTGGCCTTGCAACCATGGCTCATTATTGCTGTGATGGAGCTCCTTCTGCATGCGCTTTTGCAGATATTGAGCGTACAACACTTCATGGGTAGCACCATTCTGAAGATTATTCCACAACTCTCGAGCGTCGGCAGTTGTCAGAGATCCATCATCACATGCAGAGGGTTGCACACTCAATTGCTCGTTCTCACGGCGAGGGACTTTGGGCTGTGGCTCTTCGGTGGATTCCGTGGCACCGCGTTTGGTGCTCTGTACAGCATCCTCCAGCATCTTTGGTAACACTTCCGTCAACACTTCGACAAAATCTTCATGCTGAACAGGCATTGGGTGATGCAAGGCAAAGGGACCCGTTTTACTTGGGACTCTCCTAAGGGGACCATATGTTGATGCTGGAGATTTATCCACAACCACGGACTTGGGACTAGGACCGGCACTGGACGATGAGGCAGCAGCTGGTTCCACTTGAGGTGATTCAACATTGACACTAGGTTCATTAGCCTTGGCATTCTCTTCAATCTCTGGGACACTTGTCGAGTCAGGTGCTGGCTCATCATTGAAAATCCCGACAGGATTTGGTGCAGGCACTGGACCGCTATTGGCCGTATCTGGAACAGGAGCTATGTCTCCATCAGGCATGGGGACATCGGCTTTCGGTGAATCTGGTGTTTCACCGGTGGATTCAAGTTCTCTCATGACGTCATGCTCTACCGAAGGATAAGCTTGATGCAGAAGGTCAACATACTGTGAACTACGGAAAGTACCACCTTCTAACATATCTTTTACTCCCAAAAGCTGAGTTTCAGGTGTATCAATTAGCTGCTTTTCTTCTGGGGTAGCTAGACGAAGCTGCTCAGGGGCACAACGGAGGACATGAGATCTGTGAGCAATGACAACATTCTTCCCGATGAGTCCTATCACTACTGCAGATCCATACCAACGGCCACCTTTCGACAACTTACCTTGAGTCCACTTCTGATCTCGCCAGTAAGCTACAATATCGCCAGCACGAAAGTTTCTGGCAAGACGTGGTCTTGCAGCTAAGGCTCGACGCATGGACTTGTCGTCCTGAAGTTCCAAAATGGCCTTCTTTGCCGCATGACGAAGGGCTTGTGCTTGCTCGACACTTTCTTCGAGCAAACCGGCTGTGCAAGAAACTGCATTCTGCGGTTCTGTGAGCAACTCACCAGGCAGATCAGGGTTCTTACCAAACACAACTTGGCTAGGAGTAAAACCATGGGTTTGAATGGTACTGTTCTTCACATGACAGTGTCGAACGCAGTCAAGCCATTGCTCCTTGGAAGTTGGATTGCGCTCTGACAGAACCTTTGACAACACTTTGGCAAAGAGTCCTCCATGAACCTCGGTCTTTCCTAACTGCCAGTGGGCACCTGCCGCCGTCATGCTAACATGAGTACCTTCAAGTTCACATGGCTCTGTCAAAGCCTTGCCGATATTGGTGCGAGCTGGGCCCATGACAATTTCACGTGGTGTACCGGCCCACGCCAGCCACCTCTCATTCAAAAGTCGACGCAACACAGCTGCCGTTTCAGTTTCAAAGAAAGGAATCATCATCTGAAAATTGGAGGCATAGTCCACTATGTTCAGGGCTCTGATCTTTTGGTTCAGTTGCCAGCCCTGAAGGTGTTTGACATCGATCCCGATTTTGTGATTGAAAACTGAAACATAGCTAGGATTGGCAGGATTTGCAATGGCTGGACCCTTCATGGATTCGCACACCGAACATTTGAACTTTGCAGCAAGCCCCAAGGCACGATCGGAGGCTTGTCCATGTTTCAACACCCGAACCAATTCGGAAGGAGAAGGATGACCAAGATTGTTATGCAAACGCTTCAAAACAGCTTCCAACTTGGCATCGGATACTGCTTCAGCTTCGGCTGCTAACACTTCAGAGATCAATACATTATCTTCGGGGGATTCAATCAACAAGACTTCTTCCGATCGGAGTGCCGGAACGGATCTCAGCATGGCCTCTACAAACTGCAGTGTATATTTGCCAGCATGCACGCTCACTTTGCCCACAGTTGGATGTGAGCCGGCAATTTGGGCATGATGAGCATGTTTGGCATCGCTCTCACCTGGGCACTGACGACAGAGGTGTTCTTTCATGTCATGATGGCTAACCAACAAACGTGTGGTTTTTCTGATACGGGCTTTGGCACGATCAGCCGTTGATGGCAAATGCAAATCAAAACAACACATGTCGGTGGTGAACGAACACAAGTCGTTGCAAAACTGCTGCATTTCTGGGTCTCTCCACACTTCAGAGCCAACTGGATGTTCAAACACAAACCTACCACCTGCTGCAATCTGTTGTTTCATGAGCTGCTTGCAAAAATCTTTGAAGATACGCAAGGCACGTTTCCTACGGAGATAATCCTGCATGGTCATATAATACTTATTTAAGTGAAACCATCCCCCAGCATCAGTGCAAGGTGGACACAGGATCAAGAGCTCCGGCGGGAACTCAGCAAGCTCACGCATCAGCCACGATTGGGTGACCGGATCAGTCAGATCCCAGCCCTGCTTGATGTCGACTGAAAGGCCTCGAAGACCCATCTTCTCCACCTGAGGCACGACACGCGGAGGACTGAACACTTCGACTACTGCATATTTTTGGCCTAACGGCTTGTTGGCACGTTTGACTTGGCTCTTCAAGTTGCGTAACTGTTTCTTGGAAATTCCACCATTCTTTGTGCTCTGGGAAATGTTATCGGTGACAATTGGAAATGACTCAGTGACAAGTGTAGTTTCAACCGGAAAGTTATCAGTTTTAGGTTTATGGGAAATGGGGGGACTAGTTTTAAGGTTCACATGGGGTTCATCACGCTGTACCTTAGGTGTTGGCAAGTTGCAGGACTCGGGCACAGGCGGCACGGATGTGGCAGCGTTGGATTCACAAGAACCAACTAAGCCATCAAACTGCATCACATCTACCATGTACTGACCTGCAGCATTCACTCGGAGAGGAAGTTCCAAACGATCATGAAAAAGCTTCAGACGGTCTTCTGCAAAGTTGATAGTTGCACCCAAACGCTTGAGGGCCGGTCGAGAGACCAGCAGCGGTGCAGCTCCACGGACAACAGCTGCTTGCAGAATACCACTCTTTCCAGCTAATCCTACCGGCAGATCCACCAGTCTGGAAAACGTTTCAACCTGGCCATTTCCGAAACGAAACTGGTTGGTCTCAGATCGTTCGACCGGAAGTTTGACACCGGCCTTGATCCATAGATCTTCAAACTGTTGCAGTGTATCTTCTCCGATGATTGTTTTCCCACAACCTGAGTCCAAAACTCCATAGCCGGGGCTGGAGACCAGAAGCACTTCATCTACCGAGTTGGGAAGGCCGAAATCCGACCCCACTGGTGCAGCAGCCTGACGTACCTTGTCTAACAGCGTCATCTCTGAAAACACTGAAGCTACAAAGAAAGGCTCAGCAGTCGCCTCGGTTGAAACCAAGGCAGCACCAGATTCACTAGACATGCCCTTGCCACCACCAGACCCTTTTGCACCGGACCCTGAAGGCTTTCCTTTGCCAGAAAAATCTCTCTTTTGACGGCATTCTCGGGACCAATGACCGGTACGGCCACATCTATGGCATTTTGTCTTCTTTTTCATCTCTTCAATCTCGACCCGAAAACTACGTCGGAGATCACGGGCATCTGTGAACTTGCGCTGCTTCTGCAACTTGTTGATCTCGGCTCGGTTTTCACGCCAAGTTGTAGCTAGCACCTCAGCGATCTGCTCTTCATC
Source organism: Cladocopium goreaui (assembly GCA_947184155.2). NCBI lineage: Eukaryota > Dinophyceae > Suessiales > Symbiodiniaceae > Cladocopium > Cladocopium goreaui. The sequence continues at coordinate 49,664 of CAMXCT020003405.1, read as the reverse complement.
AAACTGTTCCTCCGGAAGATCATCACTAGTGATGTAATCGGCCAGAAAAAGTTCGATGTCATCGAAACCTTGAACCCCAGCGTCATCTTGGAGCTCGCCATCTGAAAGCACCTCCTCGACAGCAGCCACGCCGGGACGGCGCTTGACAACAAAGTCAGGATAAACCGACCGCATCGACGTGCTGATGGTGTCACGTGTCATGTCACCAAGGGCACGGCCCTTGACCACAGCCTGCTGTTCATCACTAAGGCCACTCCAGCGAAGGACCATCCACCCCTGTGCTTCGGATGGAAACTTGACGCCAGTTTTGCGCTCACATCGGTCGAAAAGCTCAGTGGGGATTCTCCCTCCTTGGCTCGGAGGCTGAAAATCTCTCCAAGAATTTCTGCCATCTCGTCAGTCTTCTCTTTCTCCGGGAAGCGCTTGTCAAGCAACCGAAGAATGACCAGATCACCACCCTCCTTCTGATATTCTGCCGGTTCTAAGTGCTCGATAGCCTCTAAGGCTTTGCCTCCCAGGCATGTGAACACATAGGATCCATAGTTTTTGGATTCCAGTTTGTCCAGAGTTCGGATTTTGTTGGAAATCCACAGCTTCCAACGTTTGTACTCCTTGTAGTCTTCAGACTCGCCTGTGAACACCTTGAATCCACCTGAGTCATTGGCACTGCTATTCAATGATTGGGACATTGAAAGGTTCGTGGTCTATGGCACCTCCTGGTAGCCTGACTGGAGCCTCGGCAGGGAGCCGCGGCTCCGCTACCAATCACAAAGACTGGCAACGAAACCTGGAGATCTCCTGATCTCACCAGTGATCCACCCTTCCACGGGTCAAACCAAAGGACGCTCTTTTCCCACCATAGCGGACAGAGTTTCCACACGTGCTGGCTCCTTCGAGCCTGAATGATCCACCATGCATGCTGATCTGTTGACATGCTGAAGAAAGGTTCGTGGCATCAAGATATATATATGGTAGGTACCTCCGATTTAGGTTCCTGAAATGCCCATTAATAATATGTACGGTGATTAATAACAACAATTCACAACAAGCTTCCACAAGCACTCAATGTGGCTATGGGTTATATAAATACCATTATATAAATACCCCTCCGTTCACACCCAAGAATAGCTGGCGTTCATGGATATTTGTGCATATTCTATGGTGTCCATGTGGCGAACGACGTCCATGTGGCGAACGACATCAGCTGAGTGGCATAGACAGTACAGGTGGTGAAGGACATAATGCCTCAGACTGCTGAAGCGCTGGGATCTGGTTGGTGGTATGAATCAATCTTCTTCGTAGTTTGATGTGGTAGACCACATCAATATCAGAATTTCTGACATCGATGGGGCTGCTTTTGTTTTGTATGTGTCAGTTCACTGAATCAGCACCCTGCTGTTCACATCAGTTCATAGATGTTTTTCTCGCTGGTTGCTGTGGATGGTCATCTTGCGATGATTCGGCACTGGCCCAAAGCCGTATTCGAGAGTCCAGCGGGATACATAAAGATTCCATTGAGATTAGCATGTTGCAACCATTCTAAGAACATGTGCCGCCACTTCGTCAGGTTAACCAAAACAAGGTGGAAGATCGGTGCTTAAATCATCTTAAATCCACCGATTTGTTGGTTGGCTGTCATGTTGAACCACGAGTCAGGAAATTCTTAGTTCAAGCTCCCATTTTGATTGGTCAAATTTCGATCTTGTCGGTTAAACATCATGTGAAATCTCCGTATGAAATCCTTAAATCCATTAACAAACCATCATTTTTGCTGGTAAAATCAGCTAAATCGGTTGCTTAATCCCTCCCTCCATACGACCCTGCCATGCCACCGACTGCCAAGCGCGGAAGCCACGCGCTGGATTCACCCACGCTGGCCGCCCAGGTGTTTCCAAAGTCGGCTGCTCCCGTGTCCTGGCGCCGGAGTCAGCCATTTCGAACTGCTTAGGAACCATATATAGAATTATATAGATATATAATATATGTATATATCAAAATAATATCAGAATATATCACTTATGGACATTTATTATCATTTATCAACTTATAATCCCGGAAAATAGTTATATAATGTTGTATCCAAAAATAGCTGATCCCATTATTTGCATTTGTTAGCTATAATCCATTGATATCTGGAAAATAACGATGTATACCCCAGAGCTGAGGACTTAGGCCTCTGGTCATTTGCTACATATGTTCCATAACGGTAGAAAATCAACATGAGCAAATACTGGAGGGTAATTTATGTAATTGTAACCCCCAAAACAGATTCAGAACAGCTTCATTCATCACTATTTTCCGAACTAAAATGTTACATTTCGGCATCTGTTAGTTAGGGGTTCCAAAAGATCTTGCTGGCCAAAAAAATGATAAAACCTGTGCACATAAACCAATTCTCGGAGGGGTTTTCAAAAGGTGACTGATTCTACTTCCGGGAAAAGAGGAAAAACTTGTAGATCGACATGGCCATTCTTCCAGGTCATAAGATGTCATAAAGTATGCTCAAACATTTGACCCAACCTCAATGTTTGATGGCAGTCTTAGAGAACAGTCCCACCTTTCCCGTGTCGACATAGCTGTTGCCGAGCTGCAGCACTGCTCTCCGCCACCATCTGGAAAGTGTATCCAGAGAGCCTGGGATCCCAATGTGACCATGGCCCAAGAGATCCAACTGCCCCAGAAATTGAAACATCGTTGGGATACCATGGGATACCTGGGGTGCAAGCGTGCCATCGCAACATGGTACCAATATGACACCACGTGACACCTGAGGGGCAGGCATAGTCATGCTGATGATTATGACCGTAGCCACTAGCAGCCCCTGCGAGCTCTGGGTGAAAGCTGCAGCCCCTGCGGAGAGTGATAGAGCCTTAGCAGCAACGGAAGACCAAAGAAACATCCAGGAGGTGCTGCCAGCACTAAGGAAGCGACACCGCTGCCCAGCATGCCTTTGGCAAGACTCACCTTAGCAGCTTAGCAATTAGCGTCCAACGAGAAAATCGCTGAACTGTGCGCGAGAAAATGAGCAGGTCCTATGGAAAATCGATCAAAAACTCATCTGTATACTTTCATGAGGGGTTTTTCAGCCATGTTCGATTCGATGATCAAAGGATACGTCATGATACCTCCCATTGTAGCCCGCTAAAATCCAAACATTTGTGGGGCCAAAAACCGTTTCCGATCCAAGCCGCTGTGGTGCTCATGACGGTTGCCTTTGCCTCGGCTTCTGAAGCCTCATCAAGATCAGAGGCCTGGGCAAAGCTCAGGGCAGGGGGCTGTCCACGCAAAAAAAAGTAAAAAAAAACCGCAATCAAATTCTTGTGTTATTTGCAGTTCATTTATATGCAGTGTATTGGTCTTATTACCTGATACCATCTGAAGATTAATGGACTTTTGTCTTGTCTTACCTTGTCTTGTGATGTCTTATGATCATAATCTATTGCCCTCAACCACGGTGCCTGACGTCGTTGAATTCCTCGCAGCCGTCTCCACCTCTCGGCCTGGTATGGTTCAAGTCTTGCATCTGACCAGCAGGATACCAGCAGGTAGAACATAGGACCATCTGGGATGGTATGGAACACTTCTACAACATGAGCCAAGCCACTAAATCCATCTTTTCTATTCTTTGGGTGGCCTCCTACGTAACCATCCTTTGTGATGTCGTGGTGAGGCCGCGAAATCTATTGGAATTCACCGACCTCCCAACTGCCGCACCTGAAAAGCCCCTCCCTGGATGGGAGCACCCAGCTGCCCTGGGCTTTTCTTCGAAGCCCACGAGGTTAGCGACCATGCGTGGGTCTGTCCATCCTTTGGGACAAAGAACGCCTCGGTGGCGAATTTCGGTGGCCCCATCATGTCTGGCCCATTCCCAGTTTCACCGCAGCAAAGGCTGCACAGGTAGGCAAAAGAACCCTAAGAGCGGCACCACGCATGACACAAACACCACGCCACGGAAGAGATTTTGTGGCCAAATCCTTGCGAGGCAGGGATGAAGCAATGAGTTGATCTTCTCTCCGAATACTAATTATAGATTTGATGATGATGATGATGATGGTGATGAATTGTAGTGCTAGTAATCAATGTTACAGGCGGATATCCCATGGTTCCACTATCCTTCCAGCATTCAACCAAGCCACGCCCTGGCCATTGCTGCGGCCAAAAAGGGGCAGCAGGGTGAGCCAGAAGCTGAGGGCTAAGGGCTTCAGGTCAAACACACCCTAGAACCTGTGGTTTTGTAGGCAATTATAGCTGGTTCGCATACATCTCCCTGTTTGTGGCAACAAAGGTAAAATTCGTTTGACGCAATCCCTTTCCGGAAAAAAACAGATTCTGTGGAAATTCTGGTTTCGTATTGGACCTTTTCAATTCATTCATTTTGGACTCCTTATTTTGAGCTATTTCAAATTGGGGTCATGGGATTATTTCAGCAACAATCTAGGGTTGATTGTCCCCAGCTGCATGATTGAGCCTTGCATGTTGCAAACTGCCGCACATATTGCCACTCACAAATAACGGCCGCTTCAACCTCAGCATCATTGGCCTCACCCTGCGGCTGGTGAATTTTTAGATAGCCGGAACGTTTTCTACCATTTATATATTGCCAACAACTGATATTATCATGTAATATCATTTTGGTATCTGACAATAAGATAGAACTAAATGAATCCAAATACAAACCCTATCCCTATAGCCTATGGTTAATCACTATATTACTAAATATGCTAAATGGCAATTTGGGTATCCAGCATTGAGCTCCCCACCCTCTTCGATCCTTGCCGTGTGATCCGCTTTGGCCGCTGAAGTAGCGGCGCACACCGAGGAACAAAAGAGCCGTCCTGAGAACAGCTGCTTCAGCTAGCATTGCTACGGAGTCAACCCTGGATTAATGTTAACCCCAAACGGCTGTTGAAAAGGGGAAGGTACCATTTAAGTATCAAATCATGACTATGGGGGGAATACCACCCTAATAAACCATGGTTTATGTTTTTTTTCGGGCTTGACATTACAGAACCTGGAGATCACTGGGTCACTGGCCTGCCAGTTCCAAGCGATCTTCCGGTCCTCGGTCCGTCGGTGTCAGGATCATCTATTTGTCACTGTGCTGTGGGTAGCTGCAGCCATTTGCAGCCAGGATTCGAGTGAAAACCCAAGGCCAGACTTTCAGGGAAAAAAACGGGCCTCAGACTTCACAAGCTGATCATGCTGGATATTGCTGGATCGTGGATCATCCATCTCTTGAGTGCTGGGCGTACTTTCATCCTCAGGGCATCAGTCGTTTTTTCCCGAATGCGTAGCAAGGGTTCCCGTTTCACTCTGGGGGTCTGAGGGTTGAGGGTGTGTTCGCTCGACGTTGCGTTCACGGTCGCAACCGTCCGCAACCGTTCGCAACCGTCCGCAACCGTTCGCGCGATCCCCGTATGGCCGTGCCTATGGGAAGTTTTGCAGGAGGGATCATTTTTGGAGGTTTCAGACGTGTTGTTGCTTCGTTTCGCGTGGCAGGCGTGGCACTTCGTGACATTCAGAGGTGTTCTGTAACATGTCGAAAGTCGTTTTGTGTGGCAGGTGTCCATCGTCATTTTTCGTGGCAGGCGCAGCACTTTAGACGTGTCGTGTTGCGTGTTTTTTGTAAATCGCATTGGCAGGGCTGCGTCAAGTGGCGACAAGGTGCAAATTCCGTGGCAGGCGTGGCATTTTGTGCGATGTGCTGAAAATTGACGGAAGCCTCGCACGAAACATCGATTTTGAGGTTGCAAATTTTCAGGTTCTAAGGAAAACTCGTAGGAAAACGTCGATTTTGAAGCTACAAAGTGTGAAAATTCGAGGAAGTCTCGCACGAAATGCTCGTTTTGGTGCTTCCACCTGTCTCGTCTCGCGTCATCTTCGCCGTGTCTATGGGGGAAGCTGCAAAACATGTCTCTTCGGCATGTTTCAAAGTGTGAAAATTGGAGGACGTCTCGCACGAAATGCTCGTTTTGGTGCTCCCACGTGTCTCGTCTCGAGTCTCTGGTTTTCCTGTGGTTTCGCCGTGTCTATGGGGGAAGCCGCAAAACCTCTCCTATTCGAATGTGTCCAAGCCGTTTTGCGTGGCACGCGTGGCACTTTGTGACATTCCAAGCTGTTTGCTAACGTGTTGAAAATGTCAAAATTGGAGGAAGTCTCGCACGAAATGCTCGTTTTTCTGCATCCATGCGTCTCGTCTCGGGTCTCTGGTTTTTCCTGTGGCGTCGTCGTGTCTATGGGGGAAGCCGCAAAATCTCTCCTTTTCGAAGGTTTGCAAGCAGGTTGTCATGTCGTTTTGCGTGGCAAGCGTGGCACTTTCCTCACTCCACACTCCACACTTTACACTCTTCACTTTACACTCCACACTCCACACTCTACACACCACACTCTACACTTTCCACTCCAGACTCCACACTCTACACTTTACGCTCCACACTCCACACTCCACACTTTACACTCCTCACTCCACACATCTCCACACTTTACACTCCACACTTTACACTCCTCACTCCACACCCCACACTTTACATTCCTCACTCCACACTTTACACTCCACACTTCACACTCCACACTTTCCACTCTACACTCCACACTTTACACTCCACACTCCACACTTTACACTCCTCACTCCACACTTTACACTCCTCACTCCACACTTTACACTCCACACTTTACACTCCACACTCTACACACCACACTCTACACTTTCCACTCCAGACTCCACACTCTACACTTTACGCTCCACACTCCACACTTTACACTCCACACTCTACACTCCACACTCCACACTCTACACTCCACACTCTACACTTTACACTCCATACTCCACACTCTACACTTTACACTCCACATTCTACACTTTACACACTCTACACTCCTCACTCCACACTTTACACTCCACACATCACACTCCACACTTTCCACTCAACACTCCACACTCCACACTTTACACTCCACACTTTACACTCCTGACTCCACACTTTCCACTCCACACTTTACACTCTACACTCCCCACTCCACACTTTACACTCCACACTCTATACTTTGCAATCTACACTATACACTCTACACTCCACACTTTACACTCCACGATTTCCACTTTACACTCCTCACTCCACACTTTACACTCCACACTCTGCACTTTACACTCCACACTCCACACTTTACACTCCACACTCTACACTTTCCACTCCTCACTCCACACTTTACACTCCTCACTTCACATTCCACACTCCTCACTCCACACTTTACACTCCTCACTTTACACTCCACACTCCACACTCCACACTTTGCACTTTACACTCCTCACTCCGCACTCTACACTCCACACTCCACACTCTACACTCCACACTCTACACTTTACACTCCATACTCCACACTCTACACTTTACACTCCACACTCCACACTTTGCACTTTACACTCCTCACTCCACACTCTACACTCCACACTTCACACTCTACACTCCACACTCTACACTTTACACTCCATACTCCACACTCTACACTTTACACTCCACATTCTACACCTTACACACTCTACACTCCCCACTCCACACTTTACATTCCACACTCCTTACTTCACACTCCTTACTTCACACTCCACACTCCACACTCTACACTTTCCACTCCACACTGCAGACTGGTAACAAGGGAAACATGCACAAGACTGTTCAAATAAACTATTGCAGAAAGGTATTGTGCGTCACTGCATAACCATGTGTTTTGACATCTGTACCATTAACATACGTGTGAGCATTCGGGTTCGTGGGCTTCATCTTGTTGGTTTCCATTTCAACTTCTGTTGAAGGCAGCTGCTGGCCCACGACATGTTGATGCACCCACTCTGAAAAGACGCACAAAAATCCCATTGTGGCAAACTCATGGAAACCCAAGCATAAGCCATCCCCATAATTGGATAGAATTGGTGTTTACTATAGGGATCAGTCTATAGGGTATACCCTACAACTGGGATAGTCCACAAGATACCCAAATGATTAGTTAGTTATTTGTCGGTCAATTATCCCCATGTTTTGTTGGTAAATTCCCCATAGCATCCTTGTTTTTGTGAGGTCAAACCATGTAAAACCCCCTATTTCTACTGGCTTTACCTTCTGGCAATCAAACAAGGCTGGAAAATCCATCATTTAGTTCGATTCATTTCCGAAATTTATTTCCCCCAAAAGACCATTGAAAACTGGCTGGAACACCTCCATGGAGCCTGGGGATTCTCCAGCCATGGAGCTGACACCGGAGCTTCGCACATTTTTCGGCTCCCGCCTGGGTGCCCCAAGTTTGCCCCGACGCAGAGCTGCAGCCGCCGCCGTACTGCGCTCCGGCGATGTCCACCGCCACACTCCAAGGCCGGTCCCGCGACATGAAATCCTCCACCTGTGCTGGTTAATTGTTTCAAACATGGTCAAAAGCCCGCAGAAATCCGCAGAAATGCCACATATTCCAAACAATGTCAGACAGCTTTCAAAAAAATCGGAATGGGACAAGATTCGAAGATGTTGGATGTTTGAAGTATGCTGAGTTTCTAAAGAATCTGAGGGTGAACTTCTGGGATCTTTCGCCTCTGGAGAGTACACCTCTGGGACGTCCCAGGCACCCCGACCTGGGCTACAGTAACCACTGGGATGATCTTTCCAGCGATCAAATGGCTGACAATATTATAATATGAGGTGGTCACAAAAGTTGGTCTGCTCCTCATCCATGCTGTTGTTCCACACCTGGCCGAGACATGTTGAAAGTCTAAGAAAGCTCTGGCACGAAAAAAACTGTACCTTCAGCGTGTTTTTTTTCCATCATTTCGCTGAGCAGGTGGCCCAGCGACTGGCTTCAAAATGGCACACATTGGGCCGAACACCAACCTGAGCAGATTCTGCTGGGCACAATTCGAGCTTCCTCCTTCCGTGCCCCGCCTCCCGTAGCGACACATTGTGCTGGGACCAAAAGACGTCCGTGTCCAGAGATGCCCTGCAAACAGGTCACCATGGAACCAAAAGGGGGATCATTTGAGACCTACCAATGGTGGGGACCCAGCCTGGTATCTGGCCCACTTTTGCCACCTCTCACAGCCTTCATGCGGGCTACTGTCATGTCTAAGGGTCCAAGGGCGGCTGTGAGGGAACCCCTGACTGACAACCCTCAGAAATTGTGTTTGAGTCTTGGATCTGTTCAGGTTGGGGTCCCACACATGCATATATACATATGTGTACAGTATATGTACATGTATACATATGTATGTGTATATATATATATATACACACCATGCACACATCTATCTATCTATCTATCTAACTAATCGAGCCTAATCCAATCTAAACTTACCTTATCAATCTCTCTCCGTCGGGCTGTCAGGATGGGATCCAAACTTCAGCGATTCTCTGAGGATCACTCTGCTATCACGGAATCGTGAGGACACCACAGCAGTGCGTCAACTTTTTGCCGCCTCGACCAAGCGCAACGGGATAGCCAGCTGACTTCCTTCTGCCAAAACGGGGATTGGTAAATGTCCTCATTGAACATCACCCAAATATTGGGGATATCTTCAACAAATATTTGAAAGTGATGTTCAAAATCCCCCAAATAGGACATTTACCAAGCTCTGCAAAAAGACAGCCATCTCGTGAACCGGGGCTTTGACCAGAAACATGCCTTTCTTCCAAGCCTTCGCTGATGCCAACTGGCATGAAGGTGGTTTGCGGCCTTTGTGAAATTTGCGTTTGCCTGGAAAATAGTGCTCCCAAAATGGTGTGTCAATGTTTATCATGGTTTATCATCATTTCTCATCATTCTTCCATAGTTTTCCCATGTAATTAATTGTTTTTTTTTAGGGCATGCAGATATACATCCTCCATTTTTGGGCAAGCCCATGAAACTCATTATAGATTCACCGGTGCTTCACAAGGCCTGGCGCCGTTTTCGATGGCCAGCGCTTGTGCCCAAGCCAACAAGCTGAAGATGTTGCCCTGCAACCCGTTGCTATCCACACCACTGTAGGGTGGGAACTGGTCCTAGGCCACGAACAGCGATACCGCGAGCCCAGGCCATGCGCTTGACCCAAGCTGAGGCCTAGACACAAAGACTGGGCTCGGGAACATCCGGTGGGACGGGCCTGAGCTGAAGGTGTGGCAAGGTGTGGCAAGGTGTGGCCAGGTGTGGCTCAGTGGGAGCATCAGAACGCTTCGAGCATCCCGTGCCTCCAGTTGCATCCACGGGTCAGGCCGTAGTCCAACGCATTTGTTGCCTCAGGGCTCCAGCTCTTCCCACCATGTCGCGACCATGTCCAGACTGCTGGGAGATACTAGGAGCTCAACGCCCAAGAGTGGAAACAACATCACGCAGCACACGCATGCAGAATCATCTGATTTTCTCCAAGGGCCGAGAGTTTGCCTGGTTTGCACCCCTGATGAGCTATTTAGATTATTTAGGCCGTATTTTTTCTTAGCTCTATGAAACAGCTGTGGACAGCGTCTTTGGCTGGAATCTATGAACATCCTTGAGCACCGCTGCAGATTTACATTTATCTAGAGGCCCCTCAGGAGCGCATCACGGGAACCTTCAGGTGCTGATCAAAGTCTGGACCCACCTTGGACGAATCTGCTCCGACTTTGTACCTTGCCCTGTGCACTCTGGCTAAAAAATGGTATAGAAAGTGTAGTGGTCGTCTTAATCAAGTCAAATGGTGCCAGTGTAAATCCAACTCTTACATGCAAGGAGCCGAACGCGATATCGCTTTAACGAAAGCATCGCACATCTTCCGCGTTGCTGCTTCGGCAGCTTTCCCAATCTTTCCACCTTCGGATTGCCTTAGAGTAAGCAGAATGGAATGGCCTTTCAAACGTATCAATTCAGAAGTAAGAAAATCCAACAGACTGATTCAGGGCATGAAGGGGCAGTGCATGTCAACATTATTCTTCTTTGACTTGTTTTGCAGCATAGTGAACCCAAGAGGCCCGCCTTGTGAGGTCTAAAGCTACCTCAGGTGGATGGTGCAATCGAAATGAAGAGTGCCTTTGAAGCGCCTTCTCACTTCCCATCCAGTCACACCTGCATCCAGCAACCGGGAGCCCTGAGGACGGACGGGGAAACTCTCATAGGGAGTGGCATGAATGAGATGGTACGAGGTATGGAGATTACATTATTGGGAAGATTAGGTGGGCTGGCCACATGTAACTATATGTATATGTACAATATGTACACAATTACCCACACATACAATCATATACAGTATATATATAATATATATATATATCATATTATATACTTAGATTTATATACTTAGTGTCAGTGTCATTACTTACCTGTTGTAAAAGGCTTAACCGCCTAACCCCTTAATGAATCAAGCAGTAGAATCAGTAGAAGTACATCGATGCCGTATGGATTGCTGTTGGGGGCCCTCGAATCATCATGGTATCATCGTGGGGGATCCCCAAGTCAACGTAAACCTTGGATGATTGGGGGGTACCCGCGCCTGCTGGTGCAGTCTCCTCATTCACCTCGCCCTTCAAGCCACTGAAGTCCATGGCATCCACCGTCCAGCCCAGCCTGACCCGGCACCCTTGGGATCGTCCCAGGATGGGAAATGACACATATTTCAAGCCATCAAACAACAGAATCTTCAACAGAAGTACAACAAACATCTACAAACATCTACAAACATCACCAGAAGCGGGCATTTTTCTCATCGTGTTTCTCCGGAGTATCCGCTCGGGATTGCCCAGGGATGGGTTTTCCCTTGCATCACGGGCTGCAAGCGCCATGGCAGCTTTCTGCATGGAATGCAACCAACAAAGAGGTGGTAAAGATCGGAAAACACCAGGTGAAACTGCGGCATTTTGGTGCAAAGATGTCCTAACATGCTGTGCGCTGTACATTCATTTACTCTCTGGCAATTTGACATAGCTATGGAAAATCACAACTTTTCGCTGTGGAAAATCACAACTTTTAATAAATAAATCATCTATAAACAGAGGATTTTCCATTACCATGTTCGACCGGAGGGTACCTATTTACTTCGGTCCATCTGCAACAGGCTGAATCTCTCCCCTTTCTAATCCTTTCTATCGGTCACGTGGTACATGTTGCAAGGCAGCCTCAAAGGCTTCGCTGTCCACTTCCCATGACTCAGCCACACTGACGCTGACATTGGAACGCCCGGGAAAGTCAAGGATACGTGATGCATGACCCCAGGGTCCAACTTGTGATATCTCATGTGCAGTCTCTACACTACTGCGAGCGATTCTTGGAGATGCTTCTCGCCCCAAACTAGCCAAAGAATTTTGCCATCGCTCCGGTTTGGTGGGATACGAATTCTGCCCAAGCTTTGCCACGAAGTTCATACCCCAACGTTGGATCAAACTCACTTCTGACCCAGGTCGTTCTTTCTGGAGCAACTGCCTGACCTGTCCTGGCAGTCTCAACCTCTAAAGAATAAAGTGTTTTTTTGGGTATTCAAACCCAAAAAGCAGACCTCCAAGGTGTTTCATGGTTTGTTAAAAAATGGCACGGGCAAAATTCAATTTATCTTCAACGCGCCCCCCACTATTGGCAGAATGGTGGGTAGCCTGTAGTTAGTCGAGAATAAAACTCTTTGAATTGAATAATGTCATTAATATCACCATGTTTTGATAGTTCGAATTTCCACATTTGGTAGTTTCATGTAGTTTCAAACCCCTCTCTTTGGTCGAACATGAAAATTTTGTTGGCAAGAACCCACACCTTTGGAGGTTCATTGTGCTGTGGAGATCTTCATGATAAACCATGCACCAAAGAGAGGGTTCATGGCCAGGGGATTTACTGTATCATGGTTATTTATATGCGATTTTTTGCTTAAACTCCCCGTGTTTGGCGATGGTAGTTCTATGAACAAAAACCAAGTGGAATCGACCCGTCGATTCTTGGAACATGTTGAAATATGATTGGTATATATTTGATTATCAAATATATACCAATAATAATTTCACATTTAATACAATAATCCACCTAAAAATCGATAAATCATCATCAAATCATCATGAACCTTCAAACAAAATCACAACCCTTAAAATCATCAAAAAGTCGCAATCAGAAACTTAATTTCAATAACATCATTTATCATTCTTTACCATCAACAAAAAGTCTCAAAAAACACCAAAAACATCATTAAATCCCAGGCAGGTGGCGCACTTCCTTTCGGATCTCCTCCATTTCCCGCGCCGCCACCTCCTCTGCCGTCTCCGGCGCTGGCGTCGTCTCCGCCGAGGGCGTCTCCGCCTTTGTCTCCAGTGGCCGCGCCGGGCGCTTGCGGGGCGCGCCGGAGGCGCCGCGGCGGCTGCGGGAAGCCATGGCAATTGCTATGATCAAACAATATCAAAATAAAATCTGCTGACCCCCGTCTAGATATGAATAATTATAAATTATTATGATGATTGATATCTTAATATAAATATATGTATATATCTAATTATATGTATATATATAATTATATGTATATATATATATATATATGTATATATATATATGTATATATATGCATATTATATTATTACATATATATATATATACATATATAACTATGCAAGTATACAGGTATCTAGAAGTAGGATCCTGCCACTGGTCATATTGGGACTTACCCTGCTGGCATGCGCAAGCCGTGATTTTACATAAGGCGGCCTTTGGAGCACAACTCGCATCAGGATTTCACAGTCATTTCGCGCCTGCAAATTTACTTCAAACATTAACATCTCCCAGTATAATGTGGGTAAAACAATGTCATAAACCACCCATGTGGGAATGGTTTATACCACCTATTTTATTCCAATAATATCCAACATTATCCAACAATGCACATCTTGGGGTTCTCTCAGCCATACCCAGGACATGCCACACCTCTTGCCGTCAAAGAAGGTGAGCCTGCGCTCGCAAAAGCGAGCAGAAATCCGCCAGGTTTGGGTTGATTCAGACTGTGCCCCAATAAATCATGGGATATATATGATATATGCAGATAATCTGCCTGTGGCAAATATACATATACATACATATATATATACATACATATATATATATATATATACATATATATATATACATACACACACATATATATATGCATATATATATACATATATATATATATGTAGATATGATCACATGATATTGCCTGTGGTTGGCGACCTATTCACTGCTGTGGTTGACCAAATAGCTATTCAGAAAAAAAACATCACAGCACCCTACGCCCCTAGATCATTCATAGAGTGACAAACAGCTGCGGCCGAGTCAAAACCGTCCCTGGGAGATTTCTGCTGCCTGATGTGTTGGCCGTTCTCATCTTGCGCAAATGTCATGTTTGGCAATGTCGCCAAGACACACCACCAAGAGTCGCAGAAGTCCTTGGCTCTAACTTGGCCGTCTGGACCCCTAAAATGACATTGGCCATGATTGACAATATGACTGAACAAGAATGGCATGATCATGCAAAATCGATAGTTCAAAGAAAACACAAACAGGTCAACATCAGCAACCCCGGAACTCAAAGTTGGGACCCATAGCCATTCGAAACAAAGAATGCCAAGCTGCAATGGGGAGCTCCAAACGCTGGACCCACATGTAGTCAAGCCCTGCCTGCTGGGAGCAACTCACCAAATGCCCAAATTTGAAAGTCATTGGAGATTCGGTTCGGGATCAACATCGCGAATATGGATGAAATATGAAGCAGCTGCGTCATTGTGTAGGCCACCAAAGGGTGAAATTACCGTGGCCGTGACACAGGATGACACAGGGGCAACGTCAAAATGCGCAGCCTGGAGGTCGTCAAGACCTTAAGGCAGGCCAGCTTGCTCCAAGGATGGGATGTGCCATGGTATATGGATTATGGTCATCCCCAGAATGGGAATCTGGTATATAAATTTCCATTCATGGATTGGTGATGATTGAATATGATTGATGTACATTCCCCCAACATGGGTATAACTGTATACACTCCAAGTTTTGGCCATGACACAACATGGCACAAAAAAATTGGGACGTGTAAAGGCCTACCATATTTTGAAATCTTTTGGTGGGATCAACATCCATCCAATCCCAGCTATGTGCGGATTCACCAAAATACCAGGGGGTTGACCCGCAGCCCCATGGGACCCCAAAAAGATCCAAAACGAAATGATCGAGTGGATCCAACACAAAACCAGGGGGTCTTGGGAGATTTATTTAGGGTTAGTGGGATGTAATCGGATTAGTGGGATGTATTTGGGATTAGTGGGATTAACACGTCTCTCTTCCTTTTTTTCCTCTCTCTCTCTCGCTAGACTTTTCTGGATAGACCATTATTTGGTCCATATCTGAAGCAACCCCCACAGTCTTCGGAATCTCGAATTGGTGGGGAAATGATCAGGAAACCATTTTTCACCCCATTTTTTCCATCCTATTGGGTCACTAACAACATATAAAAACCATGGTTTCCTGTTGAGATCCTGGTAAAATCTTTTGCATCTTGCTGACTTGGCACTGTGGGTGGCGGTGATGGGATACTTGAAGCTGATCCCAAAGTTGTCATCGGTTAAGGCCGACCTTGAACCATTTCCAGCGATCAGATCGATCAGTACCCTGTGTCCACAGGAAAATAGCTGGATGATGCTGGATGTTTATCGCGCCAAAACATGGTATGCCATATGCTATTGTGGTTCTTACCCATCGCAAATATGCATAAGAACCCTCCCACCAACTGCATGTCAAAGATGTTAAAGCGTGAAGTTTGACCTTCTGGTCAGGCTTATCATGTGAACACGCCTGTAACATGAGTTGGGGTCCTGAAAATGAGCCAAGGTAATCCATTTCAATATGTCAAATGATTAGGAGAATCCTACACTCATCTTCGTACTTCCTACCCTTCCAAGACAGCACAGAGTGTACATACACAAATCTGGAATATAGTTGCCACCTCTGCCGAAATCGCAACCTAGGCTCTGGAAAGCATGTGGAACCACAGGGCAGGCTGAAGGTTTGAGTTTCCTCAGGATGACATATGACAAAGCAAAGGGTCCGGAATTGTTTTGGGAATTATTTTTTTCCGTTTTGGGCATTTTTTGGATCTGCTTTTCTGCCCGATTTCCTTGCTAGTTGCAGCATTTTGGAGCTGGAAGCTGCCATTTCAACTGTCGCAATATCTTGGAGTTGGAAACTTTCATTTTCTATCGATTTTGCAACATTTTGGTGGAATTTGCAACATTTTGGAGCTGGAAGCTGCCGTTTCAAGGGTATTTGCAGCATGTTTGAGTTCGAACCTCTCATTTTCGATGGAATTTGCAACATTTTGGTGCTGGAACTGTTCATGTAACATGGTAGTTTGCAACTAAGGTTCATTTGGGGTTAGTTTAGGGGTTCATTTGGGGTTAGTTTATTTTATTTTTTGGTTTAAAGTTGTTTGACGGTTGGTTTTAGAGTTAGGGTTGATTTAGTGTTTTTTTTCAATAAGATAGTTTAGGATCTTTTTAGGGTTTATTATTTATTAGTTTATGTAGGCTTGGTTTAAGAGAAGCAGAAAAGCAGAAAAGCTGGGAAAAGCAGAAAAGCGGAGGGGCAGATAGGCAGCACAGCGGAGAAGCAGAGAAGCAAAGAACTATACAAACAGGGAAGCAGGGAAAAGCAAAAGTAGAAAAGCAAAGAAGCAGGGAACCAGAAATCAAAAAAAATGCCCAAAACGGAAAACATATTTCCCCCCAAAGATAGCCCTCCCAAAACAAATCCATCCATCGATGTCACACAGCACTAAGGTATACGTATACATACGTATACATACATATAAGGTAGATATATTTGCATACATAAGATGTATACATAGAGATATTTGCATGTGTTGCTATGCCTTGATATAATATATCTATATATATATACATCATTACAGTATCTAAAAAACTATACACGTAAGTTAGATTGAATTCTATTGCCACTCAGCCAAACCATCAGAATAAAAACCGAGCGTCGCCTCAGGTACCTCGGTCTCAAAGATGGGATGTTCTTGGATCCAAGTCATAGCCTCAAGCAGCGCCATTCCGCATGATATCTAACATTGCAAAAGACACAGCTACAGTATGTGTGCCGTACATGTCTGCACACGCAAAATACAGGTTGTATATATGTTATATATATATATGTTATATATATATATATATACATACACACACACACATAATGTATATAATGTATATATATATATATCATAATTCATACATAAATACGAATATATTAGAATATATGCGTGTATTTTTGCAACCTTTTGAATTATGGGTGGTCTTACATTTTGACACCCTCAAGCAACAGCCAGATGCAGCATATGCATCGATGGCCTTGCTCTCGATCTCCGAGTGGGGATTCTCCGGTGGCAGCTCTTGGCTTGGCTGGCCGCCCATCAGTCGCACCAGTCGCACTGCTGCAGGGGATGGATAGTTCTGTGTTAAATCTGGAAGATGTGTCAGCTTAACGCATTTGCAGAATACAGCTCTGTGAGTCCGAAGTGAGGCACCAGAGATGATAGACTTCCTCCTTTCTGAATAGAAGCAAATACTGCATTTGGGCACAAATGACGGCAGGAGATGCACAAAAAATACCATCCCTCAAATTAACGTAGATCCTGAAAATTCCCAAATTTAGTGGGGAAACTTGGGGAAACCAATCTTCCAACACCCTATTTGGCAATTGCTTGGGCAGCTGCGCATTGGAGTTTGGGTTGCGCCTGCGAAGAGACTGAGGGCAGCACATTGGACTGCGGGTTTTGCATCTTCAATGCCAGGGTGCGAAGGGCAACATAAAGGGCTTGGCCTCGGGCTGTGAAGTACAACAACCAAAACTCAATGGATTGGGCTTAGTTGGGGACATCAAGGGAAACCATGATTTTAGCATATTTTAGCTACAAATCTAAAGGTCTCCGGTCAAATTTTCCCGTCATTCAGTTCTGGACAGACCAAAGACATCCAAAACATGGTGAAAAAACATGGAACATGGGGATGAAATGAGGGTGACATGGGGATGATCATCACAAGTAGAGAGAAATACCATGAGAACGGCCAATGAAACTGGGCTTTTGGGACGCTGGGAGAGGAAAATGAAGGCCCGCGGGAGCGTCAAGTCCACCTGTGGCACATCCCAGGGCTCGTCCATACCTGCAGGATGCATGGGAGGTGAGGTGATTTTTATGGCCATGACATACTCCAGTGAGCGTATCTATCTATCTATCTACCTAGCTATCTACCTAGATATCTGCCTATCTATCTATCTATCTACCTAGCTATCTACCTAGATATCTGCCTATCTATCTATCTATCTACCTAGCTATCTACCTAGATATCTGCCTATCTATCTATCTACCTAGCTATCTACCTAGCTATCTGCCTATCTATCTATCTATCTACCTTACCTAGCTATCTGCCTAGCTATCGATCTATCTATCGATCTATCTATCGATCTATCTATCGATCTATCTATCTATCTATCTAATTGATGAAATTGATCTAATTGATCCAATCGATCTAATTGATCTAATCGATCTATCTATCGATCTATCTGTCTATCAATCAATCAATCTATTTATCTATTTATCTATCTATCTATCTATCTATCTTATCCTATCCTATCCTATCCCACATACTGTACCCACTTCTGCATCTTGTAATCACTAGCTGTGAGGGGACAGGATTCAGCAGAATGCTGTGCCATCACGAGGCAAACCGCGCCTTCAAATGGATTCGTAGATAGGACTTCGTCCTGGCAAGTTTCAGCGCCAAATCTCCGGGGACAAAAAAGATAGAGGTCTCAAAAACTTGGGTAACCCCAAATCCATCAATTAATCAATTTTCCAATACTTTCATGCATGTGTATATATATATGTATATATATATGTATATAGAGATATGTATGTATATGTATTTATGTATATATGTATGATGGGTGCGCATATACTTCACTATTCGAATAAAATATACGGGTTTGTCTGAAATTATGATATATACATATATGCATCTTTCTCTCCCCTTCCCTCTAATATATAAATATATATATATACATATACATATACATATATAATATATACCCCTCTCAAAAGAAGATGACATGTAAAAACAAGTGAGTTTTGAGCCGCAAACTCCGGCAGTTGGTCCTCCGCTGCATCACCTACTTTAAAGCTCCATTTTCATAAATTTTCAATATCAATATTTGGCGCATATGTGTCCAATCATATGTTTTTTCCATTGCAACTTTTGGGCATGCCCCCATTTTCACACAAACCCCATATGACCTTTCTGAGGCAGCTGCCAAGTAGCCCTGGAAGTCTTCCAACCGCAAGGGCCTGAAAACGCGATCCAACACTTTTGTGTAGCAAGAGTCACATATCTTCCGAAACCAGTGGTATGTTAGTGAAATAACGCTTCATTTCATTTCATGTCCCTTGTTTGGTCGTTAACATGTCTGATTTCCTATCTGATTTGGTGTCCTTTTTCTCACTTCAAATCTCCCACCAAGCCCTGACCCTTCACCGCAAAGTTCAGCGCACGCTGGCCTCGGGCAAAGGTTGAGGATGCGGAGCTACCAATGGGGTTGGTCTGGAGATAGGGTGCCCATGGGTACCCCCAAAATCAATCCGATTGGTGTTCCTTCATCTCTCACTCCTCTAGGTTTTTCTCCCTCGTCTCCAGCAGAGCAGATTTTCCCACTTTTTGGGCCATGGTCTGCCCCAGTTCGACATTCCGGGACCATCGCAGCGACAACCGGGACCCGAACTAAGACCGCGACGTCACAGAACGATTGCAGCTGTAAAGGCCATCCCCTGAGCGACAGCTATCAGAACTGACCAGAACCCCAAGGACCCGACGAAGCCATGGTTGGAGGCCTTGCGAACCTTTCAGGCCGTGGCCGCAAATCCTTGGCTCGACTTGGCGTTCAGAAGTTTTGACCCCTGAAGATTGGATGCTCTTATTGTGACATTTGAGTGTCGAACATGCGCATACACGATAATCATTACAAGCACACATTCACACACACATTTATATGTACATATGTCGATAATTTTATGAGTGCATATGACAATATGCGCGATCAATACATACAGTTATATAGATATAATGTATGTGTATATATATAATATATATATGTTTAATAATTAATTCATTACTATTTTTATTATTAAAAATAATATAATGTAATAATAAAATAACAACAACCATACTACTAATAACAATCAAACTAATAATAATCATCATAAAATATTAATAATAAGAATCAGAATAATAATCATCATATTATTAATAATAATCATATTGTTAATAATAATAATATAAATTATCATAAATTATCAATAATAATAAAAAAATAAAAATTAAAACATAATGATAATAAAAATAATAAATAACAATAATAACAATAAAAATATCATGAAATCCCGAAGTTGCACCGAGCTTCCCCAGGAGGTCCAGTTGCACGTGGCTTCCAGGTCCCAACTGCCTGGTGGGACAACCTGGGGTACGGTCTTGGCAAAGGACCCGGCGGAAGGGGCGCAGCTCCTGGATGGTCATGGGATGTCACGGGGGATCCCCAATAGCTGGATGATTTTCACTGGAAAATCATGGAAAATCCGCCAAAATGGACGATTTAACCCCCCAATACCCCCCATGGATGTGATCACCTCCATCTATCTCCATCTGACATTCTATGGCACAATCAGTTTTCAAACATATGTCAAATGTCTTGATGAGGGCAGACAGGTTCAACTATATTGTGATTCCTCGATAAATTCTACATGAGCATTTCCAGCAAGGTTGAACATTGTTTAAAATTCGCGAATGGATTTATTGAATATGAAGTACAGTACTTGATGATGACATTGGCCCCACCAATGAAGCATGTTCTGTCGCCTTACCAATACCATAACGATGATTGAAGATTGGTTGATCATTTGAGATTGGAACTCTGTTCAATACTATATTCGTAATGTGTACAACATTGTACAACTACCTTGGCCCTATCCATATCGGAATATCAGTTCAACAAAAACTGATAACAACAAAGCTGGCATGGGGTGTGGTTTTCAATACCTTGCCATCTCTGGTAAACTTGGTCCTCCAGGTCGGAAATCGCGTCCGACATGACGGGGCTGGTTGTCTGATGGCAAGGTGCCTGAAGTTTGATGACGGGCTCCATCTTTTTCGCTGGTGGTTGAGCTGGCCAAAGCAGCATCATAAATCCCATGATTTTCAAGGCTGATGTTCGTGGTCTTCCCAATAGCAACCACCAACACATCATTGATTTGTAGGCGGCTTGTGCACCCATCAAGCTCCCCATCAACCACATGTAACATCCAACTGCAACAGCCATACCACTCTAAGTGTATCTTTTACATTGTACTTTCTTTTCTAATTCTGACCTGTGCGAACTGTTTAGGTCTTTTGACTGAATCATCTCCAACTGGTGATGTTAGGATTCGAACGGCTGCGGTGTTGAAGCGCGTCACCAACAAACAAACACCAGCGCAACATGTTGATATATAATATAGCCATGGGGGAGGGTACGAAATGTATAACTGCAAGGCGGCCAGTTTGACTCTGTGAAAAAGCGAAGTCATGGTCTGCTGAAAAGGTGACCCTAGCAGCCGCAGCGGCGCGTTCGGCGACGCTCCGCTCACGTTCTGCGAGCTGTCTGAGGGCACCCTTCAAACAAAGATCCAGGTTCTAGCTGACAAGTCCGACAAGCCCTGGAAAATAAACACATGGCATGGCAGAACCGCAACGTATCTGGCCATGGGCGCGCATTCGGCAACGCCACTAATTCGCGGAAATTTCAACGTGGGGAGCGGGAAACCCGCTTCCATTCCCCCACATCCAGTGAGAGTCTGGAACCAGACGCCCCCAGCAACCCCCAGCCTTGAACGTTCAAATGGAACGTTGTGCATTATCGAAACCGAGCACGGAGGAACATATGGAGAACCAAAGATTGGAGGGTTCTACATGTCAAGAATATCAACGGCCAAACAGAAGAAGTGATTCAACGATCATCCCAAACATGCTTGAAGATGAAAAAAACGGCAGACCAGTTCTTCCTCTCGGCATCTCAGAGGTGAATGTAAGTCCTCTAGATTGCTCAAGTGCCAACTTCAGCCTGCCAGAATCTTGGTCCATGAAACTGGTGGAAAAAAATCTTTGACCTCCCGAGGAAAGGACCAGTCACTATAGTCAATTGGCAGTTCAAAAATGGGGCGCAACATGGCGCACCTAGACCTACACGTTTGATCATTTGATCCCGATTGGGGATCATCATTCCTGCACCGTCCCTTAGATTGAGACCCAAACGCATTGATTTGGATATTTGGATGTGTCGGCTTGAACTGGAGAATGCCAGTTCAAATGGCCATTTATATCATTTTATATCCATTTATTAGCAAACCGAGCATGATCAAATATTGGACTTTGGGGTACCTGCTTCCAAAGAAACCGATCTTTAACCGGAATCAGCCATGGCAGGACTTTCTCTCCAGGCGCCTTTGTCAGGTTTCCTGGTTGGCCCAATGAATGCAACATAGCTTGAAGGTCATCCAGATCCTGACGGGATCCCCAAATGTGGAAGGGATGGTTTGGACAACTGATAGGAAGTAGTCAAACATATTCAAGTGATAGTCATACCGAAAGTACTACCATTCTTATAATTGTTTTCATTGAGATTCAATGATGATCAATGATGGTAATTCAAGTAGAAGAATAACATAGAATAACAAGTAGCATCGGGAAGAGCATAATGATATAACAATTGTATCCCAAACAGAAGTACCTCATGGTAATCGAACGTGGCAACAGTAAATCACCCAAATGCAAACCCAGCTGGCCCGCCTTCATGACTCCCTCGGCGCTGGGCTCGTGCAACCTTGGTGCTGCTGGGGGGGGCGCGTTTCTCATGTTTTCGATATCTACTGTACATACCCTGGAGTAAACTAAGATAAATGTGGAAAAGCAATGGTTTATGTTTATGATGAAATATATCTTTAAATGGTGGATTTTCCAAATCTATGTTAGTTTGCCCTGGGGTAACCTCCACTAACCCCAAGTCTATGTAAGTCTGAAGCTGCGTCCGCACTAGACAATTTGGATGATGTTTTATGCGATAAAACAATGGCTTGAAAATCTAATAATATGCGAACTACATACGCCGTCCTTCCCTCTCAACAGGGCCCCCTATTGGTGCCAAGGAACTTTGGCCGTGCCTGCCAAACGACAGAAATAAAATCCGGTCAATGATCCAATGGCAATCGTCGTATCATTAGTGCTGCACTCGGGTGTTTTGAAACGAACTATATTAAATAGATTCATAGATTTGTTTTGTCTAAATTTCAATTTTTCTAAATCAAATTCGGCTTCTTTCTTTTCCCACCCCCGCTCCGAAAAAGCATGGCCTTCTCAGCTTCAACTTGCTCTGGCAAAGGAGCCCAAAAAGGCTCTGACTCTGATGGCTCTAGTGGCGTAGATGTCCTTGGTGGAAGCTATCCACTTAGCTAAGCTTTGTGGCTGAAAGTTTCTGTTTTTTTTTTTGACCAAAAAAACTAACCATAGCTATTCATGACTAATCACCATTGGCCATAACAAAAAACCGTGAAGCATAAAGTAATAGTGTTCAATCATCATCGGGCTTATTTATGATTTTTCATGTAAGTGTATATAATCAGGCCTAATGAAACACAAGAAACCCAATAAAACCAAGATCTGTCAGCATCCACTTTTCTTAGCATCGCACGTGCTTCTTGAAACTGGAGCTGGTGCTGGCCTTGGGGGAATGGGTTGACCCATGAGATGCCTTGGGGTTCCAAATGTGGAAAGAACAGCAGCTAGAAAGAGATACCCACAAATTCATCATGATTCATCTCTATTCATCTCTCATTTTCCTAAATAATATATATATATTATATAAATAAATATATATATAACTATAATTAATTATGTAATTATATAGATCTTCCTTGTCTTTACATATCTGACATCCCATCACCATCGCGAACGTCTTTGCGTCCTGAGTTGCGAGCTTCGATGCCTTTGGGAAGGGTAAAAGGCTTCGGAGCCTCGGTTTCGATCCTTGCTACCCTCTGGTAAATTAACATAGACCCTGGCAGATAGGGGTTGGAAGACTAGTTTCCATTAAAAATTGGTGATTTTCAGGGTCTATGTTTATTTACCAGAGGCTAATCTTAACAAAACATGCAAAGTTATCAGGAAAAACATGGAAAAACATATCGAAACCCACTTTTAAATCACAGGAAATTCATCCCGAAATGTCAGTCCTGAGGTATCTACTGAGCGGTGGACTCATCGACCTCCCAAAAAAAAGCAGAGCATTTGATTGCATTTGCCATGACTCCTGGGGAAACTCAACATCATTTGTGTCATTTGTGTCAACTTGGGTCTCAAAAAAAAAGGATTCATTTTGAGAATTTTTGAGACACATTCATCACATTCCGATGAGGATCAGCTGGCCATGCTGGCCTGCCCAGGAGCCATGTGCCTCGGGATCATGGGACATGGGATCATGGGGATACCCGAAAATGGATGAACATGTGGTATCTGACTATGTATATATATATATGTATATATATAATTATATATATGACTATGTATATATGACATGGGGATACCATTGGGATTCTGATTCATCAACTTGTGGTATCATCAACTAGCCCCAAGACTTGGCCTGAGCCGAGCACGGTATCCTTGGTGCCTGCAAGGGGCTTGCGCTGAATAGGCCCTTGAACCTCCGGCCCACGAGAGGATTCATGAGCTGGCGGTGCTCTAGATTGACTTTCAAGACACTTCAGCATGATCACTTGTTATAAGCGCATTAAGCGCGTGGTGGTTTCTAAACTCACCCAAAAACATTGAAAAACATTGGTCAACCTTCTTCGACTAATAATCACTTGATGTCGATCGCAATCATCCCATTTGCCGGACGAACGCATCCACCAGAGCTGAATTCTAGGACGTCCGAACACGAAGATAGGTTAAAAATGCTTAAAACATGTTAAACACTACTGGGCCCCCACAATGTTATGGATGCTATTGGATGTTCACCAAAAAAGGTCGCGCCTTGGCTGAGAAAGGCTCGTCGCAGAGATTCCCGATAGGGCCGGAGACAGTGGCCAGAAACTGGGCCGCTGAAAAGGATCCAGCTGTGGCATGTTCTGTCAATTGAATAGCTGATCTACCTATATCAGTCCTATATAATCTATATATATCACTACATGTGCCAAGGTCAAAACATGGTTACATTAATGTGAAACACTACATGGGTCATGGTCATCAATCCCATAGGAATCCAGAAACAAAGGGGGTAGATAAATCCCTATTACTGGATCGATGACCAATGGCCCAATGGGTATCTAATCCATCTACACGGGCCTAGCGGAGCCAATGTCCACAGTCATCCAACCCCAGGCACAGGTGGCGGGAATCAGAGACCAATGTGAGAAAACCAGAAGACTGGACAAATCTTTTGACCATGGCACAACAGGAATTTATATAATTATATAATAATATATATATAATATGAACTCTACATAGATACGCACCCACTAGAAGGGTCAGAACACTAACCGGTCACGTTATCAACGGCCTCGCATCGGTTTCTTCTGAATTTCCACGCTCTCGCGGCCTGAAAACCGATGGCTCAAGCCATGTGGACAAATTTTGGGGATAGCTTTGGATAGCAATGGTCAAAATGGTGATTTAATGGTATTTGAATGGGATTTATAGTGATTTAATGGGATTTTATAGTGAACAGTTGATTTAGCCATTAAAAATGGTGATTTTCCATACTTATGTTAGTTTACCAGAGGGTATCCAAATCACCAAGAATTTCTTTTCTCAAACTACCAAATCCATCAACAACCTTTGAAAGCCCATCGGACTACTACATGTTTTGGTGTCTTCCATCACCCATACCCTCTGGTAATTTAACATAGCTATAGAAAATCACCATTTTCAATGGGAAAATACACTATAAATGGCCATTTTCAATAGCTATGTTAGTTTACAAGAGGGTAACATCCATAACCCACCTTGCACAAAGATCACAGCCACCCGTTGAGGGCCGGGCTTTCGGTGGCCGGGCATTGGGGCTTGGGGCGGCTTCTGCGCCTCACCAAAGAAACTAACCTTCCCCAGGTCATCGCCATTTTGATGGGTGCCATTTCAACCATTTTCAAGCCCATGGTAGGTCAAAATGGGCTTTCGGCGGCCTCAGTATCGCCTCCTTCACCCTCAAGCGAGTTGAAGCTCCTAGGCGCGGGTCCCATGGTCCCATGGCGTCCCGGTGGAAGCGCTGAACAACTGGGGCTATGGCGACGGCAATGGCGACTCTTTCTCAGCTGGAAAGCTATCCCTCCTGGCGACGGCGAAAATGCGAAAGTTATGACGTTTATATCTCTTATTTTTCTGATATATATATACATATATGATTATATATATACATGTGTGTGTGAGTGATTTTTTGCCTCAAGAACATTTAGAATTTAGAACTATTGATGCACACTAAATAAGAATAATAAAACAACACACTTAGAGTAACCAGTACCAAGTAGTATGTTTCTCTTTCCCCTATCGCCTCGGTGCATTGACAGTGCTGTGGTGAACCCCCCCAAAAACCTCCCATCTGAAGGGGTTTGGACCCCAATAAATAGGATAGCAATGGATAGCATTCATTGAATGTCATTGAATTTCGGCATTTCTCAATCTGAAACATGTTGGTCAATAGTGGTCAAATGGAACCATCATCACCAATAACTTGAGGGATGTACCTTCTTGTAAACAAACATGGTTTGATGGAAAATCCGCCATCTATAGATGATTTTTCCAGCAAAACCTCCACACACACACACACGCATATATATATATATATGATTATATATGTATAAAACTATTTATATATAGGGTTTTCAATTGCCGCGTTTGGTTCCCTTCCATTCCAACTTAATTAATTCTGATGGCTAAATCATCATCCGTATTGAATAATCTATATACCCGCTTCCTGACTGTGTCCAAGAACCAGGGATATCCCACCACATCATACGCTTTCCTAGCGCAATTTTTTCAACAAGACCATGTACCCACCAGCTTGACCTTTCCAACACAACACTCCACACTCCGGTTTTTTCGCCTTTCCAGGTCGCC